>OY783191.1:18789110-18829525 GCA_963678675.1 Xiphydria camelus
CAATATGGGCAAATGTAATGCATTTCTTGAACCTCGTCGTAGTACCAACCAATGAATTCAGTGCATATTAGATGAAACCATCGAGTGCATTTGTCGCATTCAACACTCCTTAAGTTCTCATCTTCAACATCGCTGACTAAGTCTTCTTCACAAATGCCACACTTTTCCGGATGTCGCCTTGGGAGATTTTCATCTGCTTCTTTGGCTAATTCTCTGGCTGCCTTCTTCGTCGCCCTTTTCTTCTTTCTTGGCACGACACTGTTCTTTTCGATTGCTCTTAGTCGTTTCGCTTCCTTCCTCCTCTCTTTTTCTAACTGTTCCTTCTTTTGGCGACTTTCTTTTTCTTCTAAATATTTTCTCTAACTTTCTGATGATATTGCTGCTGGCATTTGTTGCTTATTGTTTTTCCTCTGACTAGCTATCGGTGAAGGCCAAAATAAATGTTGCTTAAAGCTTTGGTTTGTAATGTCACCACAAGAATTTCTTTCTGCCACTGCAACGGGTACATGGTTTATTTCTACGTCACAGCCATTTGCACTTTCATTTCCATTTTCATCTTGATTCGTCGCTTCTTCAGTTTCATTACTTTCAACGCAATACATAGTTTCTACTTCATCAATTCTCTTCACCATAATTTCCTCATTGATTGCATCACAATTTTCTCTGGAAAGTTCTTGTGTGGTTCGGGAATCACAGTCGGATGTAATACTGTTGAGCTCAGGGACTACTGTTGGTGACCCATTTACATCCAGTGGTTGTAAAGGCATCTCACCATAGGAATTATCTTGTATATTATCAGTCTTTTCGGCATTAATGGACGGGATTTCTGGCAAAACAAGTTCTTCAGGATTTATATTTAGAAGCAACAATTGTTCCCCTTCTTGTATCTCTTGCACCTTATTTTTCTGCGTTTGTAAAATTTTAACATTTTCATTGTCATTCTGTTGAAAATGTAATGCATTGATGACCTTATCGACCTCAATATTATATCGACTAGTAAGTTCTTCTTTAAAAACCCCCAAAACCATCTGAGCTATTTCAATTTCTCGGGAGGAAACTCGACCCACTGGTGTTGAGGTTAGATTTTCTTCCAGCCTGTTTTGTATGCACTTACTGTAATCTACAGCGTCAGGATCGAGGGGGAAAAGTCCACAGCTTCTGAACCCATTCTGTATCGTTTGAGGCAGATTTGGCATATTCAGGCATTCTGCCAGTAATGGGCAGAATGTGGTTTTGCTCAAAACTGTGTTAATGTTTTCGGGTTTTAATTGCCATTGTCGAACTGTCTTTTTCCACTCACTTTTGAGTGGTTTAAAAACACTAACATCGGCAGGTTGCATCAGGTGCGTAGTATTTGGTGGTAATGCGTACCATATAATTCCATTTAACGAACACCATTCGCTTAGTTGCAGGGAAAGATGCGATTTATGGCCGTCAATAAAAAGAATGACAGGTTTTGGTATTTCATTTTCTTGTAACCAGTTACCGACCCCGTTTACCACGTATTCATAAAAGACTTCACTCCGCATCCATCCAGATTCTGACTTGCCTAAAAACCAATTGGCTGGCATGGATCTTACAACGCTTGCTGGAGGTCTTCTATATGGGAATACAACCATGGGATTCAAAATTTGTCCTGCTGCAGAAAAGACCAATAGCACTGTGATCGTTTCCTTTTCGTTCCCATTCTTTACTTCATAAACGTTTCTCCAACCTTTGGGTGCCAGCACCTTTCCAGTTTTCGGATTCATGGAGAAAGAGGTTTCATCTCCGTTAAGTACTCTTCGCGGATCTGAAAAAATTTCCTCCTGTTTAATTTCTGCAATGTAAGCTTGCAGATCTCGAAACCATTTCCGAATATATTCTTCCGTAATCGTGGCTCGTGATTTGGTCAAACCTTCTGGTTCGCGAAGGGAGAGGTCCGGATGTCTTTTCAAAAAACTTCTGTACCATTTGTCTCCTGGTCGCCCGTCTTTGAATGGGGTTTCGCGCTTATCGGCGAGTACAAGTTGTTGGACTGTTGATAACAATTCAGTTTTTTTTTTAGGAAACCCTGTTTTTGCCAATTCCTTTAACCAATTAACCAATTGTTGTTCCTCATTACTGCTTAGAACTGTTGGGGGACCCATTCTTCTACTAGTCGTTTTGATTCGACCATGCAATCGGTCTTGTATGGTCCCTCTTGGAACCCCATAGATTCTGCTGGCTTTCCTAATTCCCATACCATCATGTACAGAAACTAAAGCGGCATCTAAAGAACTTTGAGGATATTGATGAATGGGACGTTTTTTGTCTGTCATGACGCCTGTATCCCTATGCAGAAAGGAGGACGTGTAAGTAAACTGACCCAAACCTAAATTTACTCATTTACATTTTTATATAGGTACCTACTTAATTATTGTTTTAATTTCTAGTTTAATATCCACTAATATATGTATTTTGATTTAGTTCACTCACTTCAATATCATTTCCAGCACCTAATTTATGTACTTTAGGTAAAAAAAAGAACGACGGCCGACTATTGGCCGACTACTTCCCAATAGTCAGCCACGCTGGAAATAATGCGGCTGACTACTGGATACCGACGTAAACCGGTAAATATCCAGTAGTCGGCCGGGTGGCTGACTTTTGGATTTCAGGTGAAATTGTTATGCCAATACTCGGCCCCCATAAAAACTAGCAAACCGAACATAACCTGTAACACCATTTTGTGTAAACGACGTATTACTAAGTATAAAATCAACTAAAAATCGTTTACCACGGAATCACCGTATCAAACTGCATAATTCACTATTTCTTACTCCTACTTATACTATACAAAACTTATGATTTTACTTACCAATGCCGGACGCTGTCGGTTAACACAGTCTAATGTTAGCACAGTGTTACCAATGCAACACAAAAGTTGAAGATCAGGTAGAAAAGAGATGGCCGACAATTGGGACAGGAGCATAAAATAATCTTTCGCTGGGAATTCTTAATATTTCGACTTATTCAGCAGAGTGGCTGACTACTGGAAGTGGCTGAACTTAGGTGTGTTTACCCTAGTTTGCCATATTTGCACGAGTGTTCCGGAATACATAAATTTTCGTTGTCCCGTAAGTATATACATATCCTAATATTATTACATTAACCTTTTTGCGAAAAAAATATTATTTCAACTTCTGAGCGTATTTGCAATTTGTTCTTCACTTGTGGGGCAGGTTCGATCAGTGTTTATGGGGCAAGTTCAATCATCTTTTATGTTAGAGATGTTTCATTTTTTCAATTGTTTATTATTAATTTTTTGTACTGATATGTCATGTTACTGATTTTACATTTGATAAAAATAAAATGTAAGCACAATTTATTATTGTTTGATGTTTACAATTCATTGATATTATATGAATTGATTTTCATTTCATTTTTGAGTTATGTGTTCAGCTATCTTATTTAATTTTCAACCTAAAATATTTTTAACAAGTTTGTAACAAATTAAGCAATTTTCGACAATTATTTCATTTCATTTAGACTTTCAGTATGGTACGGACTTACAGGAGAAAAACTAATCGTGCTTCAACGAGCGTTGAAACCATGAAAGCAGCTTTGCGTCTTCATTATGAACAGGGATATAGCATTCGACAAGCAAGTAAAATTCAAGGAATTCCTTACGCAACTTTTCACGCCTACGCACAGTGGGGTATTTGCCCCGAAAACCTGGCCAAAATTATTTTTCAACTTTTTCAACACGAACACGATATAAAATGATACAAAATGATTACTAGAGGCTATTTGGGATTTATTTGCAAAAAAATACCTCATGAAACCAATTTATCTATATATATAAAAATGAATATTTGTCTGTGTGTCTGTATATCTCTTATGCCTTCCTAAACCGTTCATCCGATTGCGATGAAACTTTGGGAAATGGTTGGATGCATGCCCGCGAAGGTTTCTCAGTTAGTAAATCTTATACAGGATGTTCAAAAAGTACTGGTGCGGATGATTATTATGCCTTCCTAAACCGTTCATCCGATTGCGATGAAATTTTGGGGACTGGTTGGACGCATACCCGTGAAGGTTTCTGAGTTAATAAATCGTATACAAGATGTTCAAGAAGTACCGGTACAGCTGATTATCTCAGTGGGAAATCATGTTAGAGAAAAATGTTCAATACAAAACTTTTAGGATTTTTCCCTGGCTACCGAATGGTCATATTGGATTTGACATTGATAATGACCTTCTAGGTAAAATTGATTTTTTTTAATGCGAACCCCTATTTTTGATATCTTAAATGAAAAGAGCGGGAAATTTCGCGTTCAAATATGTCTGACCATTTTTTTTCGTGTGACCTTTAGAAACAAAAAATGTTTCCATTTGATTAAGTTGAGTTATTTCTGGTTTTTTAGCAAAATTAGTTTTGTTTTATTACTGATTATTTAAAATTGACATAAATTTATATATTTTTTATTGTCTTCAAATGACAATTTCAGAAATGCAATAATCTAATTTTGACCAAAAATTCGAGATAGGAGATATTACTCGTACACCTGCGATATGCAGGGATCCAACTCTCTAACAAATTGGAAAAGCATTTTCTTCAAATAGATACCAATACCAAAAGAAGTTTGAAATTCCAGAAAAAGCTGCGGTCATGCATATCTGGCTATGGTGACATTTAACTTAACTTTTATTCGGTAAGTATGGTGACATTTACAAACAACTGACTAATCGATTGTGCATACGGGTATTTGAGCCTAAAAGCTGGCCATAAATCATTTTTGTTTCGAAATGAGTCTATGGGTGCTAATCATTACAAAGATAATGCATTTTAATTTACTTAAACACAAATCATAAATAAAACTAACACAAATTATACATCGTCGTCGCTAGTTATATCGGTGTCGGTGTCTAAATGAGAACATCTTAATGGTTCGGCAGCCAGTAATAAGTTTAACGTTTCTTTGTGAAATGGTCTCGTTGTCTTTCTTGTTATTTTTCTCATACTCGTAATGAGAGGATCTGACGTCAGCAAGAGTCTGTTTATAACATCCAGGTTACATGTTTCTCGGGAAAATTTTCTAGCATAATTTAGCCTGTATTCTCTAAAATGCTTGTTACGGGCTTCTGCAGCCTCTTCCGACAGCGACCGAAAGGAAGCAGGGCCGATGAAATTACTTCTGCCCCGTGTCGTAGAATCTTATGAATAGTCGGGGACATTGGATACCACTGATATAACTGAACATATAGTTCTTCAGTTTCTCTTGTATATCTTTTAAATTTGTCTACATTGATTTTGTGTCCACTCGATAAGGCTTCCAAGATTATTTTAAACCTAAATATTAAACTTGAATCTATGCCAGTTATTGACGCAGATAGTTCATGATTCGCCATTTCTTGAGAGGTAGTTTGTACGATAAATGCAAAAGGTTTTCAAAAAACCTTATTCGGGCATGCAGTATCGAAAGACCAAATTGTAATGATTCCTCTTTGACATCCTGCCTTTTCGATAAGTCATTAAACTCCTTGGATGTGGCACCACATATGTAACACCTCATAGTGGATGTTGTATGTGTTGCTGCGTTGCATACCTTGCCATCGACCATGGTAAAAAGCATAGTATGGGTTACTTTCGTACCATCAAATTCCGTGGGCTCGAGAGCGTGAATTTTAGATTTCACATACTGAATCTCTTCCTTTGTGATATCAACAGACTCTTGTAGGAATCTTATTCTAATGGGCCTACAGTACCGTGGCGATGAAGGCGTCGGATTGTGCCAAATAACTTTTTTGTTTTTACCACAAACTAATTGCAATGGTACCATGGAGCTCTGAAAAATATTAGCGTCTGAGTCCATCTCACATTCAAATTTCTGCTTATATTGCACTTGTTGCGATCCATCGCATCCCCATTTACAGATCAACTCCATTTGTTGTTTTTCATCTTCAATTAACGTAGCTACAACTTCCTTTAAATACACAATTAATCTTGAAGCAGTATGATTCAGTAAGTCTTGTAAATTTATTTCGGCACTCGTAGCAGTAACTCTGTATGATTCGTTGATAGGGTAGCAATCGGTTTTAGCTCTCTGGAGAATGGAATAACAAGGATACAACTTCTTTTTGTTTGATCTGATTATTTCATATTGTGTTCTTGTTAAACCAGCTTCTACATACATAGATAGGGCCTCTAAACTGGACAGTTGAATAATCTTTTCCTCATTACTCTTTCTAAAAGCTGATCTGTACTTTTGGGCTCGTGTTGGACTTCTTGTTAAATCTTTTACAACATTTGATGCGGCTAAATTTCCTGAAACGCGAAGTTTCATTTGAGTCGCATAACTCAGCTTTTCAACACTATCTAACCGAAGTTCTTCGGTTTTTCGGCGTTTGCTTCTTTCACTCGATTCTGCAAACGTTTTTTCAGGACAGCCTGGACTTGTCTCTATAAAAAATTATTATATTTTAGCGTTTATTACATAGACAAAAATGATAAATTTATATCCATTAAACAATAGTGAGACATAGGTACTTGTATTAGGCAATTGCAATGAGGTCATTGAATTGAGCTAATCACTGTTGTTTTTTTCAAACACGTCTTTCTTTCTAGATGCTGCTTGCCATCTGGATTTAAATTGATGCTTTATCACTGTTAGTTTATGTTTCCAAGATTTTCGTTGATTTTCATGTTTACATAACTTATTAATAACAGTTTCCTCCATATGGGCCAACTTTTTATCAAAACTTGGTTCCCGTGAACCGCTTACTATATTATAAATGTCTCTCCGGGATAAGAATTTGACACCAGACGGACCTAAAAGACAAAGCCATCAATGATTTTTATTTGCATTTTTTTATTAATGTACACTATCTGAGGTAGGTGAGAATACAATATGCGCATGTTTGCAATATGCGCACAGGCCGTAGATTAGTTTTTTTTTGTGAAAGATGGCAGCAAGCGGACTTTTAAAACACCCTGTATAAGATTTACAAACTCAGAAACCTTCGCGGGTATACGTCCAACCATTCCCCAAAGTTTCATCGCAATCGGATGAACGGTTTAGGAAGGCAGACAGACAGACAAACATTGATTTTTATATATATAGATAAGTATTTCACTAGCAATAAGTAATTTATTAAAAATAATTTTCGACTTTCTCATACATGGTCATAATTGCCAATACCGTGTTGGCAATATGGCCATTTACACTTTCTTTTTAAATTGGATAAAAAATATTTCAAATTTATTTTCCATGGCAACTATTTTTTTAGGTTATAAACATGTTGAACTTTGTCATGAAATAATTGCTATTACTTATTATTTAACATTACCTTGTTAACAAAAAAAAATCGCTTAGTGTGGGCATATTGTATTCACTTACCTTATTAAAAAAAATAATTAAAAATACATCCGCACTATTCCGCAGCAACTTTTTTATTAAATGTCTTTTTCAATCTGCCTACTTCAATTCTATGTATAATTCATAGTATAGAAATGCTTAGAAGTTAAAGATTGTGTTCGAAACACTTAATGTCAAAAACTTTTTATGTTATTTTATTTTAACATGCAAGTACATACCAGGTTTTGACGGATCCATCACAAATACTTTATGTACAATGTCAAAACACTCAATAATAATAAGTATTGTGAGAACACATAGAAAGAAACATCGACAATTCAAATGTCACCTCAAGCGAAATGTAACTTCCGACTGACGCTAGAGGGCAGCGCGGGAGTCGAATAAAAAGTAGTGGCTACTAAATGATGCGCGGTACATTTAGCTATATAAATGAGCATTTTGTTTTCGAATATCCACAATTTCACAAAAATGATTTATGGCCAGCTTTTAGGATCAAATACCCGTATGTGCTACGCTAAAAAAATCAAAAAAGGACAGGAAACGACATTGCAAGCAGGATATAAACGAAAAAAAGTTTTTTTCGGATGAACAAGAGAAAGATATTTGTGATTATCTAATTCGTTGCTCGCAAATGTGCTTCGGCTTAAGCAGCGTGGATTGCCGAAAACTTGCTTTTGACCTTGCTGTACAAAACGACTACGAGGTACCACACTCTTGGCAGGAGAATAAAATGTCAGGAAAGGATTGGTTCATTGGATTCTTGAAGAGAAATCCACGAGTCAGTCTTCGAAAACCAGAAAATTGCAGTTTGTCTCGGGCGACTTCATTCAACCCCCACAATGTCAAAATTTTTTACGACAATTTGGAGCTTGTTTACAAAAGAGAACCGCGCTTTTCCGATCCATTGAGAGTGTGGAATTTAGACGAAACTTCAACAACGAATGCTCCCACCAAGACCCCAAACGTCGTTGCAGCCAGAAACACAAAACAAGTTTCTCAAGGAACGAGTGGAGAAAGAGGTGTCCTTGTAACTACATGTTGCTTCGTAAACGGTGCAGGTGGTTTTTTACCTCCTGCAATGGTATTTCCTCGAGTCAATTTTCTTCCTAAAATGCTCAAAAACTGCGTACCTAATACACTTGGTCTCGCGCAGAAAACAGGTTGGATGACTGCTGAATTGTTCATCGAAGTTATGAAGCATTTTATTAAATATTCAGGCACATCCATTACTAATCCACAATTGTGCATTTACGACAATCATGACAGCCATTTGTCACTAGGAGTTCTGGATTTATCCAAAGAAAATGGAGTTACTATTTTGACCTTGCCGCCTCACACGTCTCACGAGCTACAGCCATTGGACAAGACTTGTTTTTCGCCATTCAAAACTGCCTACAACAAAGCTTTGAATAAGATGATTGCTATCATCAAGCAGCCGCTGACGATCTACGAAATTGCAGAATGTGTACATTTAGCTCATGATGCCGCAATGACACCAGCCAATATCAAATCCGGATTCGCTAGTACTGGAATTTTTCCGTATGCTCCGCGGAAGTTTTCTGAATCCGATTTTCTCAGCAGTGAATTCACAAACAGACCTATGCCTGCGAGCGATGACGTCAATAATAATAAACAAAAGTCAGCACAAGAAAGAAGAAATAGACCGGATGAAACTACCAACACTGATTTACTCGAAAACTTGCGTAATTCATCCACAAAAAGCGTTGATTCTACTTTATCAGTGCGCCAAATTGATCTCGATGACATTCCACTGATACGCCGAATTCGTCCATTCTTGGTAGGAAAGTCTCCAGAAGAAATCAGAGGATTTCCAAAAGCGAAACCAAGAAAAACCACACAAAAAAGACAACGCGGTAAAAGCATCATTGCTACAGATAGTCCAGTGAGGAAATTGATCGAAGAAAAGCAAAAGGAGAAAAATTTGAAGAAGAAACCTGGGAAAAATATGCTTGTATCTAAAAAACATGAACAATCAAAAAAGTAATGGGAAAAATGCAGGCATCATATTTTACCTTATTATAATTTAATCAAATGATTTGTTTAAACTATGTTCATTTAACTGTAAAAACGTGTGTAACTGAGTCCAGTTATAGAATAAAGAATTATTGGAATACTTTATCCTCGTCCAAATATCATTAAATAAATACTACAAGTAATATTTTCAACCAATCTAAGCACTGCAAATTTTGTTTGTACATTGATCGAACTTGCCCCACTGCCTGATCGAACTTGCCCCACTGACGTACTAATTCGATCAAACGAGACGTTAGAGTAAATGTCGGTATTATTTTTGAAAAGTATGATGAAATAATATATCGATTAAGTATAATGTAGAGGGACGTTTATTCTTTCATTTGACCACAAATACATAAAAACAATTGTTCAATTTATCGGAAAAATTTTGTTACAAAAAAAAAGTGATCGAACCTGCCCCACTCTCCCCTACACTATGCAAAAAAAAACAAGTTCGAAGTCGTGAGCGGACCGGGCAAGCTAAAAATGGCGCGTTGCCACGAGTCGACTTAAGTCGAACGATTTGGTAGTTCGACCGTAGTCGATTTAAAATTTCTTTGTTATGAGTCGAATCGCATGAAGTCGCAAGACGACCTACTTCGTTCGAATCGACTAATATCAAAGAAATTTTAAGTCGACTACGGTCGAACTACCAAGTCGTTCGGCTTGAGTCGACTCGTGGCAACGCGCTTTAAGAGACTAAAAACTACTCGCTGCAGCTACTCGTTCCCGCGCCGTCGTCTGTCGTATTCTCGCCCCCGGCGTTGCCACCTCGGCTTCACGGATGTCACGCTCCGCGTTGGACTTCCCTGCCTTCTCGTCGTCCTCCGTCCCAGTCCCCTGCGTAAGCCAAAGCCGATCCAATGGCCTCGATAGCTGCCTTCTCTGAAGAAGGGGCTTCCTTGCTGCTCCTTCGAGTTACGGCATCTGACAAAAAACATTACAAAATGATGTATTGCAATCATTACTTTGAAAGGTTTTTACTTCGTAAATATATTTCAAAAACAATAATTTACATGAAAAAATATAAATCACTCTCACCCCTTGGAGCCTGAACTCTTTAAGGAGAAACTTGCTAGACGCTTTGCGGACGTTCGTGAATTTATATATTGAAATATATATTTCTCGATAAAAACGTTTCGGAATCATTATGTCGAAAGATCTCTACGATAAGGTACAGTTCGATAAGATTGTACTTGCTCGGGCTGAATTATATGGGGTTTTTATAATTATTTCAGGAAGTCCCAGAAGAATACAAGTGCAGCAAAATATCGATGCTGTGATGGAAAGAATAAGGAATAACCCTCGAACCCTAATCGGTATCAGTGATTCCTCATTGACCGTCGTTACACCAGAGACGAAGAAGAGGTGAAATAGAAGTGAGGTACATGTACACTTCAGGTTTGACAGGTCGTGTATAAATTGGAACTTGTGATTGTACGAAAGAGGAAATATATCGATAGAGAAAAAATAATGATAAAATAATTACTTGATTATTGTGATCCAATTCCATTGCATCTCTTATTTTTCTGCCACGACTTGTTGATGGAGAAGAAAAACCATTGATTCGTCCCGTGCTCGCATGACGCTGAAAACAAAAAATAGAATATCCACAAAGATATATGTCCTTCATAGGCAATCAAAGTGAGGTTAGAATGGTCAGATTGTAAGTAACTTATCTGATGGCAATTCTTCTGAGATGCTGCCGTCTCCTTTCCTGCTCTTTATGTACAGGCATCCAGAGAAAAGTAGCACTGCATCCGTTCACTATCACGATTCACGATTATTTAAAAAAATACAAACGATTAGCAAACTACACGGAGCGTCTGTCACATTCACCACTATTCGCCAGGGCCGCCCCGAAAAAAGGGGACGTTTTCAGCCTCTCTCCAGGGCCGTACTCTTTTCCCGGGACGGCCCTTGCGAATTTCTAAACACAAAAATAGCCGTAGCGCCTAAATTAAAATAGCTAGAAAAAAAAGTCATAAAGCAAAGATTAGAATGTTATTATCTACAACTTTTATTAAGGTCATTTTGTCGAAAAAAAAAAAAATAATAAAATAATAAAAAAGCCTTTTGATTCGGTACTTTGGAGACTACCCTTAAACAGCCCTGAAAAAATCACACTACCCTTGTCGATTTGTTTGCGGCATAGGTAAAAATGGATAAGTGCCTTGGACTAAGTGATTAGGTACCTCAGTTGGGGCCAGATTGGGGTACCCAATGTAGCCCCAACTAAACGCTAATACTATATCGTATCACCTGACCCAAATTTCTGTCACTAAAAGTTCGGAATAAGTTCTAAATGTCCAGATTTATTTTTACTTCCGGTACATAAATAAAACAAACAATTGTATCTATTCGATTTATTATATTTTATTCAAATTGGGCCGCCCAATTGGGGCCTAATTGGCGCCCAATTACTGATTGGGCCAACTTGGGCAGATTTCCACACGGGTAATACACGCAGATCTCTGCGGCCCGATGCCGACGGAATCGCTCGGAGGCGCGAGGTACTATCTTCTATTAAAGGACGATTATTCGCATTACCGCACCGTGAACTTCATTGCGAGTAAAGCCGAGATGACGGAATGCGTTGAAAAATTCCTCAAGAAAGCCGAGAAACACTGCCCGAACGGAGTACGAGTTCTTCGCACGGACAACGGATTCGAATTTGTCAATGATGAGATGAAGCAATTAACGGATAGACTCGGCGTGCGACATCAACGTACGGTAACGTACACACCAAAACAAAATGGATCAGCAGGGAGAGATAATCGGATACTGAAGGAAGCTGGACGCACACCGATGCTCAGTGGGAGATTTAAAGCGGAGTCCTGGACGGCTATTCTACAGGGTGGACCAGGTTAAACGTCTTTTTTTTTTGATATGTGATAGAACAACAACAAAAAAGTAGACTTTCATACGAAAATTTTTTTCAAAAATGTTTCTTAACAAAGATACAGGGTGTCAAAGTTTCGAAACAAAATGGTTTTCTCATCATAACTTCTAAACTACTTGATCGATTTCCATGAAATTTCGCACACAACCTAATGTAGAACAGCTCTAAGGAATAATTAAATAATTTTTAAAAATTCTTCAGTGGCGTAGATACTAGGGGCCGGTACCCCCTTTCCCCCTCCCAATCTTCGGCGCCACTGGATATTTTGCAAAGAAAATTTAATTATTGGATTTCCCGCTTAATTTAGAGAAAAAATCGCCCTTGCAAATTTTTGATTTATGGCATCGTTTTTGAGATATTTATTTTAATTTATAGGGTTGCGAGCAGGCCAAAGCTAGGTTAAACTCCATTAATTGTGATATGTGATAGAGCAACAACAAAAAATAGATTCTCATGAGAACATTTTTTTCAAAAATGTTTCCTAACAAAGATATAGGGTGTCAGTTTCTAAAAAAAATTGTTTTCTCATCATAACTTCTAAGCCACTGGATCGATTTCCATGAAATTTCTCAGGGGGAAAGGGGGGTACCGGCCCCCAGTATCTACGCCACTGGAGAATTTTTTAAAATTATTTGATTATTACTTAGAGCTGTACGATATTAGCCTGTGTGCGAAATTTCATGGAAGTCGATCAAGTAGTTTAGAAGTTATGATGAGAGAACCATTTTTTTTTTCGAAACTTTGACACCCTATATCTTTGTTAGGAAACATTTTTGAACAAAATTTTCTCATGAGAATCTATTTTTTTTGTTGCTCTATCACATATTACAATTAATGTAGTTCAACCTAGCTTTGGCCTGCTCGCAACCCTATAAATTAAAATAAATACATCAAAAACGAGGCCATAAATCAAACATTTGCAAGGGTGATTTTTTTCTCTAAATTAATCGGGGAATCCAATAATTAAATTTTCTTTGCAAAATATCCTGTGCCGCCGAAGATTGGGAGGGGGAAAGGGGGGTACCGGCCCCTAGTATCTACGCCACTGGAGAATTTTTAAAAATTATTTAATTATTGCTTAGAGCTGTTCTACATTAGCCTGTGTGCGAAATTTCATGGAAATTGATCAAGTAGTTTAGAAGTTATGATGAGAAAACCATTTTTTTCGAAACTTTGACACCCTGTATCTTTGTTAGGAAACATTTTTGAAAAAAATTTTCTTATGAAAGTCTACTTTTTTGTTGTTGTTCTATCACATATAAAAAAAAATGACGTTTAACCTGGTCCACTGTATAACTGAGTGAAAGCCTCTTCCCCTGAGTTCCCCTAAGAAGTGGGCGGAGTTCATCGGAAAAGTAAGGACTCCTAGTCGCTATTCTCTAACTGCGGGAGTACGAAAATCAGGTGAACGTAGTTCCCGGGAGAATCGGTCTGCTCGGTCGGTCTGGTCGAGACGGCGATTGTAACCTAGGTATCTACTTCTGTGACAGTGTGCCGCAGTTTACAATTTGTTAATTTGCGTGTTCCAACAAACGATACATAGTGGTCCGGCGATCTAAGCAAACGCGGTCATGAGTATATTAATGACTTACACAACTGATTTGTGCGATGTAAATTTGTGTCTTAGTTATAAAAAGATATACCTACTTGTATACAGGGTGTTCGGAAAAAACACCGACACAGAAATAGGGGTGATAGATTACGTCATTACAAGTATTTTGATATAAGGGACCTATACCCGCAAGCGCCCCCTTCTGGCGATATCAACTTTTAAAGTTTATAACGACCGAGGTTGATCAAAGTAGAATAATATTGAGTTTTTTGTCTACCTGTACAATTGAAAAACAAATGAAAACTCCTTGTATCCGCATCATCTTCGAAAAGTACAAGGACTTGAGCCAAGCGGTTATCCTTTCCGCAAGCAGTTTGCGCAGTGGCACATCTATCCAGAATCGTTTCCGATGTTGCATGGACATGGGTGGCCGTCATTTTGAGCATTTGCTGTAGTACATTGTTTTTGTATCTCGTAAAATTAAATATTCGTTACCATCTTGATACGTTTCTTATTATTCTACTTTGATCAACCTCGGTCGTTATAAACTTGAAAAGTTGATATCTCCAGAAGGGAGCGCTTGCGGGTATAGGTCCCTTATATCAAAATACTTGTAATGACGTAACCTATCACCCCTATTTCTGTGTCGGTGTTTTTTCCGAACACCCTGTATAAGAACTTTTCCCAGAGGTGGTAATTGGAAAAGTAGTTAGAAAAAATAATTTAACAAAAAGCACATTTCCCTAAGGCTTACAATAAAAGTCAAAAGCAGCTTAATAATTAAAAAAGATATACCGTATGTCCCACTCTGTACTGGCCAGTTTGAAAGTTACCTTCGGATAAGCTTGGTCGGTACTCGAGTCATCTAATACGGTAGAAGTCGAGTCGATAGTTAGAGTTGGTGTCAATTCGGGAGATCGAAGCGTCCAACCTCGAAATTGTGAATTTGTGAATAATAGAAATTACGAAAATAATTATAATTACGGTATAAAATGTCTCGATTACCGACCAAGCCTATCCGAAGGTAACTTTCAAACTGGCCAGTACAGAGTGGGACATACGGTAGGTATTATACTCGTACCTACCGTACCGTATGTCCCACTCTGTACGGGCCAGTTTGAAGTTACCTTCGGGGAGGCTTGGTCGGTACTTGAGTGATTTAATACCGGTAGAAGTCGAGTCGGTAGTTAGAGTTAGTGTCAATTCGGTAGATTGAAGCGTCTAACCTCGAAATTATGAATTTGTGAATAATGGTGAGTAATTTCCATTCCATTTAAATCCATAATTTCGAGGTTAGACGCTTCGATTTCCCGAATTGACACCAACTCTAACTACCGACTCGACTTCTACCGGTATTAAATCACTCAAGTACCGACCAAGCTTCCCCGAAGGTAAATTCAAACTGGCCCGTACAGAGTGGGACATACAGTATTATTCAAAAATATGCATCCTTGAAAACGTACACTTATAAAACGTACCTGAAACCAAGCAAATTGTTTTAAATAGAGAAAACTGATTTCGTAACAATAAGACTGCGAAACCGTAAAAGTTCAATAAATTAAAATGGGACAAGAATGACATGTAAAATGTTATATAATAATCAAGGGCATGCTTCAAACTATAACTTAAACCAAAAAATGTACGTATCTGAGCTTAGCATCATAGTAAGCAGTTATGAATATTATGGACTTTTGACCTATTTCGGAACCAGTGTTCGATGGTCGGAATTCTGATTAACGATCCTTAGTAATTAGTATCACCGCGATATACAGGGTGTAACAGAGTAAGTGTTACAACGTGAAACTGTAGATTCCTTATGAAAGAAGAAAAAGATTTTTCCTCTTACAAAAATTTTCTGCAGGCTGTCGTTTTCGATATAGGGTAAAACAGGGTGAGTTGGCGAATGAAGTTGGCCCCTCGTTTCTATGGAAAGTAATAGAAACGAGGGGCCGACTTCATTCGCCAACTCACCCCGTTTTACCCTACAGGATGTCAAAGTTTTGAATTGCAATTAATTTTGTTCATGCGAAAATAACTGAAAAATAAAAAAAAAATCTGTTAACATTTACGACTCCCAAATGTACTTATCCATTCGCGCCACTCACACATGCCAATATTTTCTTCGGGCTATTGACGATGTACGTTTCCATACTTCCAATAGGCATGTGTGGGAAAATGACTCAAAATCTCGATTATTTCTTACAAGATTACGCCCTTATTTCAATCCTTTAGTCACCTGCAACACTCATGCCTTTGGTTTTCCGACGCCAAGTTCTATTAATTAATCATTTAGGGAACAAGACATGCGTGCGAAAATGGGCAACAGACACCCTTTTATTTCTGTTAAGAAAAATCGAATTTTCCATGTTATCCCCGGGGCCCAGGTAGAAAAACCGGCCCCGGCCAACCTTGTAACAAGCTTATTTCGGGGTACGATTTCTACCTGGGAATGAGTCGGTAATGAAGAACATTTGAGGTTAGAATTAAATTTTTATATTTTATTGATAATTAAAATTGGGTTACAATATATAGCGATAGCATTACAAATTTAGAAAAATAATGTATAATACTAAAACAAGTAAAATTTTTACAACTTTACTATCACTAGGTTTACGGAACCCCGTCAATTTGACGGGTGACTTATTCAATTTCTATTGTTTAATAATATATGAGATTAATTTAACTTAACTTTTATTAGGTAATAATCAGGCCAAAAAACAACAAAAATCACTGCTCGTCTGACGTTTGGGTTCCTCTTCGAACGAATCCTTCATTTCGTCTCCGAAGAGAGTTCGGAGAGGAATCGAAGCGTCAGACGTGTAGTGATTTTTGTTGTTTTTTGGCCTAATTATTACCTAATAAAAGTTAAGTTAAATTAACCTCATATATTATTAAACAATCGAAATTGAATACCTATACCTCTCTTGTGTACAGCGAAATATAATGTACGGAAAAGTATTCTACCAATTTAGTCTAAAATCTCATAGATTCTTAAGATAATATTACTACTGTCGCCTGTAGTTTAATATTAATTTAACTTAACTTTTATTAGGTAATAATCAGGCCAAAAAACAACAAAAATCACTGCACGTCTGACGTTTCGGTTCTTCTTCGCATGAATCCTTCATTGTGTCTCCGGAGACGGTTCGGAGAAGAATCGAAGCGTCAGACGTGTTATGATTTTTGTTGCTTTTTTGGCCTGATTATTACCTAATAAAAGTTAAGTTAAATTAACCTCATATATTATTAAACAATCGAAATTGAATATCTATACCTCTCTTGTACAGCGAAATATAATGTACGGAAAAGTATTCTACCAATTTAGTCTAAAATCTCATAGATTCTTAAGATAATATTACTACTGTCGCCTATAGTTTAATATTAATTTAACTTAACTTTTATTAGGTAATAATCAGGCCAAAAAACAACAAAAATCACTGCACGTCTGACGTTTCGGTTCTTCTTCGCATGAATCCTTCATTGTGTCTCCGGAGACGGTTCGGAGAAGAATCGAAGCGTCAGACGTGTTATGATTTTTGTTGCTTTTTTGGCCTGATTATTACCTAATAAAAGTTAAGTTAAACTAACCTCATATATTATTAAACAATCGAAATTGAATATCTATACCTCTCTTGTACAGCGAAATATAATGTACGGAAAAGTATTCTACCAATTTAGTCTAAAATCTCATAGATTCTTAAGATAATATTACTTCTGTCGCCTGTAGTTTAATATTAATTTAACTTAACTTTTATTAGGTAATAATCAGGCCAAAAAACAACAAAAATCACTGCACGTCTGACGTTTCGGTTCTTCTTCGAATGAATCCTTCATTTTGTCTCTGGGGAGGGTTCGGAGAGGAATCGAAGCGTCAGACGTGTTGTGATTTTTGTTGCTTTTTTGGCCTGATTATTAATTAATAAAAGTTAAGTTAAATATATATATTAAACTACAGGCAACAGAAGTAATATTATCTTAAGAATCTATGAGATTTTAGACTAAATTGATGGAATACTTTTCTGTACATTACATTTCGCTGTACAAGAAAGGTATACTAGCGTGGACTAAAATTGTATAGATATTGAGAATTATCCGCCAAAATTACCGAAGAGTCTTCGGGAGATGTGGAGTCAAATCTTCAGTGACGACTGGATTGCTCGGATTAGCTCGTTGGGTTTCGAACTGAGCAGACGTGTTTACGGTCGCTTCGGTATCGCGAGTTAACTCTGTAGTGTGAAGGGCAGGTGTGTGTTGTGTGTGTTTATATATAGTGATCGCGTTTTCTACCGTTGCTGATCGAGAGTCTATCGAGTGGCCTTATGGTGGAGCCATGGAGTCATCTTTGAATGAGACTCCTCCAGGAGGAACGTACTCGTACGTACCGTACTTTGAATACAAAGTTCCAGAAAATACGCAGTCCACCTACTCACAGGTTACTGCCCAGTCACTGAATCTCTCCAGAAACCACGCTATAGTTTTTGACTCATTGAAAGATTTTCTCGTTAATGACTACACAGTTGCATTTGGTACCGCCATCGGCCCCGAAAATATCAGATATGTATCCAGAATCTCACAGGGTCGCATCTGCTTCTATCTAGCTACTTTACAAATTGTTCAGCAAGTAATGAAAATTGGTAAGTTTACTATTGTTAATGAAGCCAAAGAAACACAACAAGCTGAAGTCCGTCCACTTATCACTAAAACGAAGAGAATTATAATCTCTAACGTTAAGCCGGAACTTCCAAATAGTTTTTTGGAACAAATTATGAAAGAGTTGGGAATCAGAATTAAATCACGTATAACGAGTATGCGTGCTGGCTGCTCCAGCCCCGGTTACAGTCATATTCTGTCATTCAGGAGACAACTTTTTATAGATCCAGATGATGAAAATAAAATTCCTCCTACAGTAAGAATTGGAACCGAAGAATCCACTGAATGGATATACCTCTCGACTGATAAAATCAAATGTTTTGTTTGCCACGAAGAAGGTCATTTGGCCAAATCATGTAAGGGCGGCCTACCAACACAAACTGAGCCACACAGTTCTGGGAAAAATATATCAACAAGCACTGTAGTCGATGACAACTCTACTCTGTATACCACTAACGAGAACACACTGAATGAGGTTAGTAACAATGTATTTGTTGCTCCCGCACCGGGCGCAAGCAAGAGAATGCATTCGGACTCGTCGACTTCCACCCAAGAACCTATGCTTCAAAAACAAGAAATGACCAAAGTAAAACCAAATAGTACAAGGCATGCGAATAAAAGACTCAGGAAAACCAGATACTCAACTGAAGACATTAAAGCCCAACTAAGTCCACTGGAATCTTCCATTAATGACCCTGAAAGTAATTACTCACTCAACTTCGACGAAATAGTGAATTTCATACAAGATACCTACGGACAATCTGACATCACTGAAATCTGCGAAAAATACAATGTTGATAACACAAGCTTGGTGAACTTACTTGAGTATATACACTCAAATATGAAATCGGGTAGCCTTCGCAGTCGAATTCAAAGAATTGCTGGAAAGATTAAATATCCTCTCTCTAACTCACAAACCCACTTCAGTGAACTTTCAAACTCAGGGGACGACGAATAATGGCGAATATTGCAACAATGCCTACGGCCTTGAATAGGTATCCATATCCAATGGATCTAAAGATAGTATTTTGGAACTCCAGAAGCATATGTAAAAGAAAAGAAGACCTGGAGATATTTATCAAACCTGTGGACATCTTAATATGTGTTGAATCTTGGTTGACTGAAAATTGTGAAATTTCATTTCCCGGCTTTAATACGGTCAGAAAAGACCGTGCAAGTGGTACTGGAGGAGGCATTGTTATACTTATTCGAAAATGCATCGAATATAAAATAACAGAGACAAATATCTTGCACGAACAAGTGGAAACGTGCGCCATCAGTATTGTTAATACGAAGCCCAGTTTCAACATAGTCGTATGTTACCGCATCCCGGGCTCCAATCTACCACAAACTATATGGAACCAAATTGCGGCCTCAGTACAACGACGCGGCCACTGGCTTCTGGTAGGCGATTTCAACGCACATCAACAAGCTTGGTCCTGTTTGGATAATGACTGCAACGGAAATCGACTGCTGCAAGCGATTGAGGACTATGATCTCGTTCTCCATAATGACAGGTCGTATTCGCGTATAGATTCTCAGAGTAAAAATAAATCGAACATAGATTTAATTATTTCTAATGTTAACTTTGCCGACAAAATACACACCAGAGTACATGATGAAACCCTTGGCTCCGATCATTACCCCATTTTCGTTAATATAAATGTTGAAAAAGAATACTATATTAAAAAATCATTTAAACTATCGTCTGTTCGGACAAATTGGGATAATGTTTGGAAGTGCTTGGACGATGTGTTTGGTGAATTTATATCTCCTGAATTTATCCAGCTTAGTCCGAATAAAAAATATGATTTTTTTGTCTCAATTATATCAAATGCAATAAGAAAATATACTCCGAGAAAAAGAACTGTGAGGCGCTCCATTCATCATAATCCTGTTCCCTGGTGGGATGCGGAGTGTGATAGAGTCAAACGGCAACGCAAGGCGGCCTTTAAAAGGTGGGAGTTTTCAGGTGAACTGCAAGACCTTATAAGGTATAAAAAACTGTGTGCAGAGACTAAGAAAACGTTTAAAAGTAAAAAGAGGGATAAATTCAAGAAGTTGGTTGAAAGTTTAAATTTTAAAACAAAAGGTCGGTCCATTTGGAAAAAATGTAAGATCTTTAAGAATAAATGGGCCAGAGTATCGCCTAAAAGTATCAAGACTATGCGCCATCCCTCAGGGCCGAGAAAGCCTTGGATGAGCTCTGCCCACCGGGGGTATGTTCTAATCCAGATTACATCCCTACTGAATGCCAGAACAATGAATTTTTTGATGCTCCTTTCTCGCTAAATGAACTCAAAGTAGCTATTGACTCATGCAAGGCAGACTCGGCACCGGGCATGTGGATGGAACAACATATGATACTCTTATAAGGCTACCGTTCAGACATAAATTAGTCTTGATTGATATTTATAATGAAATGTATAGTACATCTGACTACCCCACAGCTTGGCTTCAAACCTTTGTGCATTTTATTAACAAAAGCGATGGTAAATCTGTATGACCTATTGCTCTTACCTCATGTGTAGGTAAATTATTCGAGAAATTGATTAAGATAAGACTTGACTGGTGGCTTGAGCATAATAACTTAATACATAATAGCCAAACGGTATTTCGTAAAGGTTGATCATGCGCGGACAACCTTGCGAATCTAACCTTATCGATACAAGAGGGTTTCAACATGAAAGAAGATACACTTGCGGTGTTTTTGGACGTCAAAGGGGCATTTAACAATGTACTCAGTGACGTTCTTCTCGATCATATAGTTAAAATTGGTGGCTCTCCACAACTAGTCAAGTTTGTAAGATTTGTCACGAATGTTAGATACATTTACTCTGGCGCTAGAAGTGATACGTACAAGTTAACTTATAAAGGAGTTCCACAGGGTGGAGTTCTGAGTCCCACGTTTTATGCTATCTTAACAAACTATATCATGAAGAACCTGCCAGACGATATATCCAAATCACAATTCGCGGACGATATTCCTATATACATTAGAGCCAAACAATCTTACTTTGATTCTAAATCTATATTAGAAAGTACTTTGGCCTCGATTCAAAAAAACCTAAATTCGTTAGGCCTTGAGCTCTGTCCAGAAAAATCAGTCTTTATTCACTTCAATAAAAATAGCGCCCGCCCAGGTGACCATTCAATTGACCTAAATGGTGTTTCCATTACATCCTCTGAAACCGTCAAATTTTTGGGATTGATTTTTGATCGCAAACTTTCTTTTGCTCAACAAACCGTAAATATCCGGAAAAAGTGTCTTTTAGCCCTCAATACAATGAAATACCTTTGCAATACATGGTGGGGAGCAGCGCTATCGACATTGATCTCACTGTACAAGAGTTTCGTTCGCTCTAAAATAGAATATGGCATATTTATTTACTTCCCCACGAGGAAGGACCTGGCTCTTAAAATTGAAAGGATTCAATTTGCGGCTATTAGAAAGGCCCTTGGCTACAGAAATAGCACCCCGAATAATATATTGATAGCAGAAACAAAACTTCCACTACTTTCTGAGAGAGCTAAATTTTTGTGCAACAAGTTTGTAGCCAAGACTCTTTCGAATACTGGTACTCTAACTTGTAAAACAATAGAAAGTGTGCATGAAACGATGTCTAGAAGGAAAAAAACCAAACAGAACATTCTTCTATACTGTATCAATAAAATTATTCTTGAGGTTCCAAATATGATCAGGGCCCCTCACTTTCCAATATATACACATGATTACAATTCCCTTGTTTGCTGTATCCCTATAAACACCAAGTTAGGCCAAAATTTGAAAAAATCTAATGCTCCGAATGTAGAATTTAATGATCACATTTTGCTCACACTAATGGCATTCACATTTTTACTGATGGGAGTAAAATTCAGGGCGCCAATTCTGTTGGAGCTGCGGTAGTATGTCCTCAAAAAAATAGTCACACAATTGCAAGTCTACCGGTCTACAGCTCGATTTACACTGCTGAGTCCTTAGCTCTCGATATGGCACTTGACATGGCCCTCGATTTCCTTGCTACCAACGTTGACACGAATATTCATATTTACTCTGATTCACTTAGTTCTCTAAACAGCCTCCAGTCTCCTACAATCACTGCAGGAAAGAGTCCATTCATTATGGATATAAAGAAAAAATATTACGTCAATCACACACAAACTTCCTTGGGGCTCGAAAACGTATTCTTTTATTGGATTCCATCCCACGTGGGAATTCTAGGAAATGAAATAGCTGATGCCAAAGCCAAAGAAGGGACCTTAAAACCTGCTGACAGTTTCATTTTACTCCCTTATACTGACTACACCCCCGGCTTCAGAAAGGATATGATTGTCAATACTGAAACCACAATAATACAGCAGGGTTTAGAGAAAGGTGTGGAGTATTTTGATTTCTATTTTAAAAGTAGTAGCTCCCCGTGGTATAAAAATTAGACTCTAAATCGACAACAAATCGTCGCTATCAATCGCATGAGAAGCAATCATTATAGCTTAGCGGCTTCTCTCCAGCGTAAAAATATTATCTCGGATTCACATACACACACACACACACACATCCTATTCTCTGTGTGGGGACGAATACCAGGACTTGGACCATATTGTCTGACAATGTCCTAAACTAGACACTGAGAGACTAACACTCCTGAAACATTTAAGATATAAATGTAATCTTTTTCTACCATTAAGAATGCGTCAATTATTATTTAAGCCTAATGTTAAAGCGTGCCTACTTCTCCTCAATTTTCTTAATACATGTAAGATTAGTGTGTGATATGCGTAAAGTACTGCAACTATTGTAAAATCACTAAGTAGAAATAATGCTAAACTCTACGTACAAACCAATGTAAGCTATATAATCTCATAAGAGATTTGTAAGCTATAATAATAAAAAAAAAAGACTGGATTGCTCTGCATGGTTCTATGACGTAGCCTGAGGGGCACCAGGTCTCATGCCCCTTTCTCTGATCTGAAATACGAATTTGATATAATACTCCTTATAGGGCGGTTGGGGTTACTGCACAAAACAGATAGAGTGCCATCTGTGGCACGCACCAAGCATTAAGCAGATGCCCGTGGTATAAGCGCTGTTTACACGTTATTTTGGATAATAATTGAAGTGTTTTACCTATGAGATTTAATCAACATGGCCTCAATTATAAGAGAATGTGGATTTCAAAGCATTCAAATAAATTCTTTCCGTGGAAAATCGTTATCAAAAGGTAAATACAAGCAGCGCCACCAAGCTGGGTTTCTTGGCGAAACTTGGATGTACATTCTCTATATGTACATGTGTAACACAAACAAAAGCTACGTTTGTGGAAGTACGCTAGAGCCCTATAGGGAATACGAATTCGATATAATACTGCCTACTATTAATCTCAGGGACGTTACTTACTCGATAGCTGAGCTGCCACACTGACCAATGCCTGCGGTCTCCTTTCCATGTTACTTCGCCTCCGAGTCGATGGAATATCTGGCCTTCCTGAACCTCGCGTACCTCCTCCGGGCAATTTTTCCATCCTGGATGCATCGATAACGCTGGATCTGCAACTGTATGAAAGACAAGCATATGAGATAATAAAGAAACTTATTCATCTATCTGCTTTTTGCAAATAATTTCATGAAATTAGCTATTAATACTTACCCTTCTATGCAGGAATCTGGATAATACTTATTTTCTGCTCGTAGGTCCTTATTCCAAAGATCTTGCCCCCGAATGTTTTAACCCATTCCGCGTAAACGTGGGTCATTCGTGTCCACGCGATTTTTAACCATTTGTGTGATGCAGTACGCAAATTCGTTATGGTTAATATATGGTTATCTAAACAATTCGATACTGTTTGCTGCTTTAGAGTTTTTTTCTAGAGGAATCCTTTTGAAATTTTTTGGAACACATTTAAGAAAGTGAGGCTGGACATAAATAACCCACGTTTACACTCAACGTGCACTAAAAAAACGTTTATACTCAACGTGCACTAAAGAAACGTTTGCACGTTAACATTAAACACTGACGGCTTCTTAACAAAAAAAAAACACGCGTGAACCGAACTGATCGCCACTGACGCTAACTTCAATCTAAGGGCTCTGACAGCTGAGGCGATGCGCACGCCACGCCGCGGATTTTTATGATATCTATTCGCTAAGCGCAGGGCCGTGTCACGCACGGGCCACGCACGAAGGCGCACTAGCCATGGGGTGCTGAAACTAGAAAAGGGCGCTAAGCATGAAGACGTCTCAACATCTAGAGGCGGCCCTGATTCGCTAAGCTGCCGGCACAACCTTGTATTCGCCTTGTTTTCACCTTGTAGCGCGAACCTGGTATCTCTCTGTTATTGCAAGCTTGAAACAAGCTAACGGTACAGGGCAGTGGTCAGTTTCGGCTATGCAAGGAGCAGGCAGGCTTGCAGCAACCCTGTTTTAACCTTGCAGCGTAGCCTTGCAAAACGTACCTTGTAACAAGGTTCAACCTTGCACAACCTGGACAGATTTCTACCTGGGGGGCTATTCGTAAATTTCGCTTTATTCTACTCAGCATCGAAGTACTTTTCAACCCTCTTCGAGGCATGTATGCGAAAATGGGGCACCAGAATCTGTTACTATCTGACGGTCTATAAGCCTGACAAGTTTATATGAGCTCAAGTTCGACCATACACATAGCGGCAAACCTGTGACACTCTCTCAGTCAACCATGGCATCGGTACACGACGATTCGATAGCACTAGTAGGTCTTCTTCTCGTCCTAGGAAAGAAGAAAAGAGAACCGCGATAAAAGTGGTGTAAAGAGTGGCCCTTGAAAAGAAACCAATACAGTAACGTAAATTTGATAAAGGAATTAAATGTAGAGCCCCAAGATTATCGAAATTATTACTACTATCAATAGTTACTCCTTTAATTAAGAAGAAGGACACTTTAATGAGAAAAGCTATATCGCCAGATGAGCGACTAACAGTTAGTTCCTTCAGTTTCGCATTTTTAACTGCGGTAAACATTCTGTAGCATGACGTATGGTAACAATCGTTACTATTTACAGAAATCGGAAGATTAAAGTCTGTATACAACATATCAAATTTTCTTCCAGCGGATAGAATCTTGCGACATTTTGTCAATGCAGACTCAGAAAATTGGTTAAGATTTGATTCTGAATTTTTCTCGCCATCGCGCGCGCGATATGTATGCAACACCTAGGAATAGTTGAAATAACCAGCTGTGGTATGTCCATAGCAGTATTTGAGGTACTTTGATCCATATTCTGGAAAAGCACACGATCGCTCGTGCTGGAAACTCCTTTGACGCGGCTCAGCTACCGACAGAAGCCCGATATTTTTTCTTCAATAAAATATATATAATTTGAAAGGTGACACTACAAGCTATATTTTGATGCCAATAGGTATTAATTTATTTCAATTATTTGCAAGTGAATCATAGTTCAACGGTACCTCACCGTGGTGTATGAATACTTTGTCCCCCACTGTATTTTTCGAGTGGGCAAGGATGCCGTTGCTCCTCCCTGGCCATAGAAGGAGTCATGTTGCATCGAATGACCGACCGGCCATCTATTAGAGATTCGTCTTGTCTTCCCTTTACAAAGCTGATTTATTATAATATGTATAGCGGTATCTATTACAATAGGTATTGTGGGAAATGGCTTCTTCCGATGCGGTCGGTAATTACCCCTTCTCGAGAATGGTGCGAGACTGCGAGCGCACCTGCAGCCTAGATTCGCCGAAAAATACCCCGTGCCGTTTCGCAGATTCCGAGAGTAGCTATTGCGAGGTATTTCTGACAGTGATACTATTAAACGGTTCGAAGCATTGTGTCGAATTCCGTTTATCACGAGACGGAAAAGCGACCGATAGCAGAGTTAAGAGAGAATAAACTAAATGCGCTTTGAATTAGTCAGGTTGGTTAATACTTGACGGTAGGTTATAAATTAACAGTTTCTCCGCTCATTATTTCTCGTTAGAACAGCAGTCCTAAATTAGTATAGAATATTCGAATTTACCGGCTATAAAATAAAATAACCCTTGAAGCTTATACGGGCTTTGATGAACGAGTTATATACAGAGTGTAACAGAGTAAGTGTTACAACGTGAAACTGTAGATTCCTTGTGAAAAAAGAAAAAGATTTTTCCTCTTACAAAAATGTTCCGCGGGCTTTCGTTTTCGATATACAGGATGTCAAAGTTTTGAAAAAAAAATCGTTTTTCTTTAAACCTCTAACTATTTTTATCAGATTTGAGTATTGACACCTAATGAGTGTTTCCATTGTGCCAAATCTGATAAAAATAGGTCGTGGTTTAAAGAAAAACGTTTTTTTTTTCTTCAAAACTTTGACATCCTGTACCTATATCGAAAATGATAGCCTGCAGAAAATTTTTGTAAGAGGAAAAATCTTTTTCTTCTTTCATAAGGAATCTACAGTTTCACGTTGTAACACTTACTCTGTTACACCCTGTATATCGCGGTGATACTAATTATTAAGGATCGTTAATCAGAATTCCGACCATCGCACACTGGTTCCGAAATGGGTCAAAAGTCCATAATATTCATAACTGCTTACTATGATGCTAAGCTCAGATACGTACATTTTTTGGTTTAAGTTATAGTTTGAAGCATGCCCTTGATTATTATATAACATTTTACATGCCATTCTTGTCCCATTTTAATTTATTGAACTTTTACGGTTTCGCAGTCTTATTGTTACGAAATCAGTTTTCTCTATTAATACAATTTGCTTGGTTTCAGTACGTTTTATAAGTGTACGTTTTCAAGGATGCATATTTTTGAATAATACTAGGTACCAGTATAATACCTATATCTTTTTTAATTATTAAGCTGCTTTTGACTTTTATTGTAAGCATTAGGGAAATGTGCTTTTTGTTAAATTATTTTTTCCAACTACTTTTCCTATTACCACCTCTGGAAAAAGTTCTTATATACAAGTATATCTTTTCACAACTAAGGCACAAATTTACATCGCACAAATCAGTTATGTAAATCATTAATATACTCATGACCGCATTTGTTTAGATCGCTGGACCGCTGTGTATCGTTTGTTGGAACACGCAAATTAACAAACTGTAAACTGCGGCACACTGTCACAGAAGTAGATAGGTTAGTCGCCGTTCTCCCGGGGAGCAGCGCTTCTCACGCTATTGAGCATGAGAAGTAATTTCACCCGTTTTCGTGTGATGGGAGCGCTTCCGCAGTTAGAGAATAGTGATTCCTTCACTCTCCTTGCTTTTTCAGTGAACACCGCCCGCTCCTCACTTACAGAATAGCTGTTTAGGTATAGTCGGACTGGCAAAAAAGTTGTCTTCGGGAGAGTTCGGAGCTATGCTTTATAAAAAAATTTTAATAAAAAAGAACTTGCCGCGTTTAAGTTTTCATATTTTGTCCACTATACCGAATAATTGGCAGTGCTTGGACGGTGCTTCATAAATTGCAACTGCCGAAGTCAAATTCAGAGAAATTCAGAAGGCCCCCGCCTGATCGGTTTCTCGTCCGACATTCGGTATACTGGTGGTATCATATAAGTGTATGAATTTATTTAAAATCATTAGTGCATAAACATTGAGTATAATTCTGTGTCTGAATTTATTATTTTGAAGGGAAAAAACGCGGCAAGTTCTTTTTTATTAAAATTTGTTTATAAATTTTTTTAGTCGAATTTTGTAGTCACTTGATTTACAATAATTTCCCTTTCAAATGATGCCTTTTACTTTTTATATATAACTCTTGAACATGGCGATCTTAATTGATTTCAAATCTTTTTTGGAGAGTATTTTACGTATCAATTTTTGTTGGCACTGAATGACATGCCGCCTTTTTTACAGAGAATCTGTTTTTGTGGGGGGATTTCACTACTTTTTGGAATTTATTCATGAGGAGAATACGTACACATGTAGGAGAGAATAGCTTTTTATTACCACAAAATTAAAGTTTCACATTTTATACCGACATGAGCCAATTAATTATAACCACGTTACTTTTGATTTATTCTCGTGATATTTTGAAAGGGATTTATAGACTAGAGAGCCCTTATATTTTTCACTTTGTCTGTTAGACATCTAGATTTCAACCATGTTTATAACAAATATAGATGTCATTTTTTAGACATATAAACATCTTGTAGATATCTGACAGATTTACGTATCAATTTTTGTTGGCACTGAATGCACATGCCGCCTTTTTTTTACAGAGAATCTGTTTTTGTGGAGAGATTTCACTACTTTTTTTTAGAATTTATTCATCAGGAGAATATGTACATGTAAGAGAATAGCTTTTTATTATTAAGTATTATTGCAGAACGAGTAGGTTAGAAGATTTTCATGAAGACTCACGATTTTCTGACATGTCATCTCGTACAGGTGCAACCGAAGAGGATCTAGCTCATGTCCTGTCCGTAAAAAGATGACTCGATGGATCGGAGAATGTCAGGCTTGTCACCGAGCGCCTTTCACTCATAGTACTTTCATTGCAATATGCGATTTTCGTTTCAACTATTCCTGCTCTAAGTAACTTTTACTTCTTTCAAAGCATTTACCTTGTACGAATTGTTGATCGTAGGGGGCAACGATCAATGATTGTGACTAATCGTAGACAAATTATTCCTGCGATGATCTTCCAGTTGCAAACTACACTAGCAAGTCAGCTTACAGCATCCGATGTTTAGTATCAACTTACCTCTTTTGGAACACCCATCACCCGAGCATAATCACGATTATGTTAACGTTAATTGCAGAATAGACCGTGAGCTCGGGCACATTATCGCAGTAGTAGTTCGGCACACCAATTGCCTTTTAGTTTTAATAGACGAACTTGTCTACGACGAGTCTCTATTATCGATGGCTGCCTCCTACCACGAACAGTTCATAAAAGGTTATTACCTTGAAAGAAGTAAAAGTTATTTAACGCTGGAATATAGTTGAATGAAACGAGAAGCGCGTATTGCAATTAATGTACCGTGGGTAATAGGCGCTCGGTGATAAGCCTGACATTCTCCGATGTCCATCGAGTCATCTTTTCCCGAATGATTATTTCTTATCACTTCTACACATTATTCACCATTATTTACAAATTAACTATTTCGAGGTTAGATGTTTCGATCTCCCGAATTGACAGCTACTGGGAGATCAGGGGCCCCTTTCTCTAACTCCCTTGCAAGAGAAACGTATACGTTTCTTAGCGAGTAGACCAATCAGGATCCCCACACAACGGAATACTTGGTCCTGATTGGTCTATTGGCTAAGATGCGTATACGCAACTTTGCGAGCGAGTTAGAGAAAGGGGCCCCAGACGCTTGACACTTCTCGCTTTTACGGCTCGTAAGACCGCAGCGCACTCTCCCGAAACCAATGGTTGCGTTCAGCAGATCGAGCATAAACCGTTACCGCTCAGTACGCTCAGAAGTAGTGCTCTCTGTTCTGCTGACAACAAGTTTCGGCCGTGGCCTTTGATACATTAGGCGCGTGGCGCGGTGGACTTAAACGATCGACTTGTCGTACTGAAATTTGGCTTTATAAAATTGTTTAGGAACAAGCAATTTGAGAGTCAGATTCGTTTTTAGCGCATATACACAGAAATCTATAAGAACCACCTGGTCTGGTTCGAGTAACAAAATCACTGTTGTCCAGTGTTTTCTCTGGGTACAAAATGTTGTGTTGTTTATATCAATACCTCAGAGCTAAACAGTATTAAATCCATTTTTTTCAAAAACCGTATTATTTCCTCATTCTGCTATTTTACAGTGAAAATAGCAGAATGAAGAGATAATAAGGTTTCGAAAAAAATGGAGTTAATACTGTTTAGCTCTGAGGTACTGATATGGTAACAGATTGTTTTACGATTACGATTACGATTGCCGGTGGCAAGAAAATGTAATTTTTTTCGTAATAATACATAAAATATAAGATGTTCCATCACACGACAGACGGAATTCGATACATCGGTTCACACCGCTCGACATCATTCATAAAATGCGCCAAAACTTCTTCCGATGGAAGTGAGCGGGAGCGGTGGAGCGTAAGGGGCCTATTTCACGGATCCGACATGTCGGATTGTCGTATACGACAAGTCACTCCGATTGGCTGTGACAGAAAGTGGTGGTGGGGGAAATCTGTCGGACCGACGGTATTTTTCGTCGTACGAAAGTTGAGTAATGTCGAACTTCAAGCGACGGTTTCGTACGACAAAATATAGAGTCGTGTATGTGGCCGGGTGATGGCGCGACAGTATGTTACGTTCAACGCCACCGATGGCTATCTGAGAAATATTGACACATCCTGAACAGCGAAGCCGAGATGCTCTCTTCGACTTGTCTTGTCTTAGCTCGTATTGTTCAATGCGTGCGTTTTTTGATTTTTTGTCACACGTATTTGTGAATTCATTTTACGTATTATAATGAGGAGCCGGACTGCCAAATTTCACCACTTGGCGGCACCACCATTTCTAGACTGTCGCAGCGACGAACAGAAGTGTCGTCAATCGACCATATTTCATGCATCCGACAAAGTACCTGCGACGGACCCCCCATCCAATTTTTGCACAACCAATCGGAGTGACTTGTCGTATACGACAATCCGACATGTCGGATCTGTGAAATAGGCCCCTAACTTTTCTTCGCTACAAAACATGGCGACCGCTACCATTTACGCTCACTTGGAGCGCTCGGTAGCATGCGCGTTCGGCAGATTTTTGCTGAGCTGCTCCACAACTGTTGCGGAGCGGTATGATCTGCTGAACGCACCCAATTCTATGAATGACTAGAGAAACGACCCAACCACTTCCGGCCAAATGTCAGGGAAATTCAAAAGTTGGAGTTTGCCATCGGACATACTGTTTACTCTTCCAATGACCGTGACGAATTGTTTCATCACATGTAAAGATACCACTGATGACAGTATATATGTTGTTACATATATTAACTCGAGACGTTGGAATAGTTTTAAGAAATCCTTTTGCATGCACCGCTGAAATTTCGCTCCCCCTTACTCGTAAATAAATTTCCAGCACAGCATCGATATTTTGCTGCACCTGTATTCTTCTGGGACGTCCTAAAATAATTATAAAAACCCCATATAATTCAGCCCTAACAAGTACAATCTTATCGAGCTGTACCTTATCGAGGAGATCTTTCGACGTAATGATTCCGAAATGTTTCTATGATATTTTGCAACATTCGCGAATTTATCGAGAAATATATATTATGCGTAAAGGAATGTTTCTAACATACGGTAGTGTTCACGAATATTGTAAAATATCGCAGGAATGTTACAGAAAAGTTACTTGCAAAAACGTGCTTTGCGGGGTGTAAATGATGATATTTTGTAATTTCCATCCTTCCACCAAAGGCAAAGAAGAGGTGAAATAGAAGTGAGGTACATACATGTATTTACTCTTCACGTTTGACAGGTCGGTATATAAATTGAAACTTGTGATAGTATAATATGAAAGAGGAAAAACTTATATCGATAAAGAAAAAATAATAATAAAGTAGTTACTCCGTTATTGTAATCCAATAACATTGTATCACTTATTTTTCTGCCACGACTTTAATTGCTGATAGCGAAGAAAAATCAAATTTATTGGTTGATCCATCCACTATCAACAATCAAAGTCGTGGCAGAAAAATAAGGGATATAATGGAATTGGATTACAATAATAGAGTAACTACTTTATTATTTTTTTTTCTTTATCGATGTGTTTTTCCTTTCGTATTATACAATCACAAGTTTCAATTTATATACCGACCTGTCAAACGTGAGGTGTACATGTACCTCACTTCTATTTCATCTCTTCTTCGCCTCTGGTGCAACGATGAATTACAAAATATCATCATTTGCACCCCACAAAGCACGTTCTTGCAAGTAACTTTTCTGTAACATTCCTGCAATATTTTACAATATTCGTGAACACTACCGTATGTGAGAAATATATACTTCTCGATAAAAACGTTTCGGAATCATTACGTTGAAAAATCTCCTCGATAAGGTATAGTCCGATAAGATTGTACTTGTTCGGGCTGAATTATATAGGGTTTCTATAATTATTTTAGGAAGTTCCAGAAGAATATAGATGCAGCAGAATATCGATGCTCTCTGCTAGAAAGAGTAAGGAATAACCCTCGAACGAATATTCGGGCTATGGCAAGAAAGGTTAGAATCAGAGGTTAGCAAGTCTACGGTTCGGAGGATATTAAAGGATATTCATCCATTTAAAGTGACGTACGTCCATGCACTCGAGACAGCAGATCCAGGTCGCCGAATGAACCAAAGCAGCAGGTTCTTGGAACAACAAGTGGATGATCCCTCGTTTGAAAGAAACCCCCTCGGGTTCGCATACGATCTGTAACAAATTGTAAATAACACAAACAATTTAAAATATACTCAACTAACTAAACGTAGAAACTAAGATTATATTAATCTAAGTTAACCAATTCTAATAATGACAGAATTAAGAAAAATGATATATTTCCTCTTTCGTATTATACTACTGTAGAGCCCGAGAACGTTGGCGCGTTGCCGGGCGAGCGCGCGCGGGATGCGGACGAGAGCGCGGGAGAGCGAGCGACGGAAATCGGCAACAGCGCGCGAGTCGCGGCGAGGTAGGCGCGGTAGTGGGAGTGATCGAGAGAGTCGACGCGAGGCGTGAGAACGAGGCAGAGGTGTCCGCCAAGGCTGCGACGACGCGAGTTTTCATGCGATCGAAATAGATACGTTCCACATCAATCTTGTGTCTCTCTTCACCTGTCCCATCCTACAAACTTTGGGGGCTCGTCCGGGATGGGATACTGAGAGACCGCGAGTGTTGTGCGAAGTGAAAAGGACGAAATACGGGCAAACGAAGAACATGGCGGCTATACGAACCACGTGTTGACTTCGTGCGCGAACGACGCCAACGACGAACAACGCCAACGACGAACGACGCCAGCGACGAACGACACCAGCGACGAACGACGCCAGTGACGAACGACGCCAGCGACGAACGACGCCAACGACGAGTGAATGATACTAACGACGAACAACCCGACGAAAATAATGAAGATTTCGGAGAGTGACGTGTACGCCATGACGGTGACACAGTTGAGGGACATTTTGAAGACGAACGGACTCAGTCTGTCCGGAAATAAAGCCGAGCTGATCGAACGAATTGTGACCGCGGATCCAGCTATCGAGTGGTGCGGTGAAGCTGGCAGAGAGGATAACGCGTGCGGCGGAGGAACTTTAGACGAAAGTGGCGCTGCTATGGCGGTGTCCGGTGAACGCGAGATCGCGTTGTACAAACGTGAGAAAGAATTAGCCGAGCGGGAACTCGAGTTGGCACGTCGCGAGATCGAGATACTTCGTAGAGCGCAGCGACAGACCGACAGCAGCTCCCGGCCGCCTGCTGGCAACAATGACGCCGACGTTACCGACAGAGAAGACGAGAACCGATGCCATGCACGCAACGAACGAGCAGACGCACGCGGCGCGATCGGCGGCGCGTCCGTAACGACGAAAATAAATATTTCAACGATCGCAGATCTTCTCAGCCATTTCGACGGAAATGCCGAAGTATTCGAGACGTGGAAACGACAGGTGACGTTTCTGAGAGACGCGTACCGACTCAACAACGACACGATGAAGATTTTAATTGGGACGCGACTCAAGGGGAAGGCAAAAGAATGGTTTCATTCCAAACCGGAATACATCGCAATGTTCCCCAACGACGTTTTGGCCGAGCTACGGAATATGTTTTACCATCGACCAAATAAAATCACGATGCGACGACGATTCGAGGAGCGTATTTGGAAGAGGGCGGAGACTTTTCACGACTACGTCCACGACAAAAGGATTCTCGTGAATCACCTCATAATGGACGACGACAAAGTGCTAAGCTATATCATCGACGGTATTCCATACAATCAGCTGCGCGATGTGGCACGCCTGCAGGGCTTCAGATCGTGCCAATCTCTTCTACAGGCGTTCAAAGAAATTTCGCTGCGCGACCGAAATAACACGACGAATTCCAGTACGAAAACGGATGAGAAGACCGGTGGTGCTAAGTATAAGAGCGATAAGATTGCGAGCGCGAAAAGTGAGTCCGTTGAAAAAAAGCGTTTCGGACGAAAAGGGCGTGTCGGGCGAGAAAAAAGATAGCGTAATAAAGCGATGTTTTAATTGTGGTCACCATGATCATATCAGCGCGAATTATCCGACGAAAGATCAGGGTACGAAGTGTTTCGGGTGCGGCGAACACGGGCATATCGCCGCGAAATGTCAGAAAAAGAAAGACGCGACGAAAAATAGCTGCGCGATAACTCAGACGAAAGAAAGGAAGTACGACAAAGAAGTTTTAATAGACGGGTTTCCGATCGTGGCGATGCTCGACAACGGCAGCGACATAACACTTATGCGCGCGGACGAATACGTGAAGATAGGGTCACCGCGATTCGAGAGTAAGACGATTCCGTTTCGAGGCGTAGGGACGGAAATGAACGAGACGCTGGGAGAGTTTCGAGCGAATTTGACGATAGATGGGCACTCTTACCCGATTCTCATTCGAGTTGTATCTGACGACGTATTGCGACACAAATTGTTGTTCGGTCGAGATTTCATTCACACGATAGATTTGAGCGTGAAACGCGCTAAGGCTACGGTTAGCCCTTCGAGCGAGACTTCATCCGCGAACGATAACGCGATGCCAGAGATATTTCAAATCAATCTGATTGAATATCACGACGTAAATGTAGTAGATCTGTCCGACGTCCAAACCCAGCAGCACAAGGAGATTATACAAGATATTGTCGGTAGTTACTGCCCTGTAAAGACGCGTGAAGTAGGTGTAAGAATGACGCTTGTGCTGAAAGACGAAGAGCCAGTGTACCAGAGAGCGAGACGATTGGCTCCACACGAGCGAGAGCAAGTCAATGCACAGATTAGCGAGTGGCTCGATGACGATATTGTTCGACAATCCGTGTCCGACTATGCGAGTCTTGTTGTCTTGGTAGCGAAAAAAAAAGGTGTGAGTGCCGTTGTACTCACGGATGATGTGTAAACATCTTACAATTATCTGCGGTCCGAGTTTAATTGGGGACTATGACGTCGTAGTTCGACATAAAGAAGTTTAATTTTTTCTATAATAAAGTATTTATTATTATTATATTAGATTTATAACTTACTAGCAGCCCGCCCCGGATTCGCACGGGTAGATTGTGGATTGATTTTGTCCGTCCACCATTGTTTAAATAAATTTTTAATACAAAACTTTTAGTATTTTTCCCGGGCTACGCAATGGTCATATTGGATTTGACCTTGACCATGACCTTCAAGGTTATATCAAGGTCAAATTAATTTTTTTTCACGTTCAAATGTGTCCTTGACCATTTTTTTCATGTTACCTTTATTGTCAGCGGAGGTCAAATTTAGGTCAAGTATAGTTTGACTTTTTGAACACCCTGTATAAGATTTACTAACTCAGAAACCTTCGCGGATATGCGTCCAACTGTTCCCCAAATTTTCATCGCAATCGGATGAACGGTTTAGGAAGGCATAATAATCATCCGTACCGGTACTTTTTGAACACCCTGTATAAGATTTACTAACTCAGAAACCTTCGCGGGCATGCGTCCAACCATTTCCCAACTTTTCATCGCAATCGGATGAACGGTTTAGGAAGGCATAATAATCATCCGTACCGGTACTTTTTGAACACCCTGTTGTGACGTAGCTTTGGTGGAGGGACCTCGGTGTCCTCCGCTACTCACGCTAAGATGTGGCGCTCCCACGCGCGGGACAGCGTACGAAACGATGGGCGCCAGGACGGCTATTCTATAACTGAGTGAAAGCCTGTTCCCGTGAGAAGTGGGCGGAGATCACTGGAAAAGTAAGGAGACTCCTAGTCGCTATTCTCTAACTGCGGGAGTACGAAAATCGGGTGAACGTAGTTCCCGGGAGAATCGGTCTGCTCGGTCGGTCTGGTCGGGACGGCGATTCTAACCTATGTATCTACTTCTGTGACAGTGTGCCGCAGTTTACAGTTGATTAATTTGCGTGTTCCAACAAACGATACACAGTAGTCCGGCAATCTAAGCAAACGCGGTCATGAGTATATTAATGACTTACATAACTGATTTGTGCGATGTAAATTTGTGTCTTAGTTATAAAAAGATATACTCTTGTATATAAGAACTTTTTCCAGAGGTGGTAATAGGAAAAGTAGTTGGAAAAAATAATTTAACAAAAAGCACATTTCCCTAATGCTTACAATAAAAGTCAAAAGCAGCTTAATTAAAAAAGATATAGGTATTATACTGGTACCTAGTATTATTCCAAAATATGCATCCTTGAAAACGTACACTTATAAAACGTACCTGAAACCAAGCAAATTGTTTTAAATAGAGAAAACTGATTTCGTAACAATAAGACTGCGAAACCGTAAAAATTAAATACATTAAAATATGGGACAAGAATGGCATGTAAAATGTTATATAATAATCAAGAGCATGCTTCAAACTATAACTTAAACCAAAAAATGTACGTATCTGAACTTAGCATCATAGTAAACAGTTATGAATTAATATGGACTTTTGACCTATTTCAGAACCACTGTGCGATGGTCGGAATTCTGATTAACGATCCTTAGTAATTAGTATCACCGCGATATACAGGGTGTAACAGAGTAAGTGTTACAACGTGAAACTGTAGATTCCTTATGAAAGAAGAAAAAGATTTTTCCTCTTACAAAAATGTTCTGCAGGCTGTCGTTTTCGATATAAGGTAAAACAGGGTGAGTTGGCGAATGGAGTTGGCCCCTCGTTTCTATGGAAAGAAATGGAAACGAGGGGCCGACTTCATTCGCCAACTCACCCCGTTTTACCTTATTTAAACCACGAACTACTTGTTATTAGGGGTCAACACTCAAATCTGATAAAAATAGTTCGAGGTTTAAAGAAAAACGATTTTTTTTTCAAAACTTTGACATCCTGTATATCAAAAACGAAAGCACGCAGAACATTTTTGTAAGAGGAAAAATCTTTTTCTTTTTTCACAAGGAATCTACAGTTTCACGTTGTAACACTTACTCTGTTACACCCTGTATATAACTCGTTCACCAAAGCCCGTATAACCTTCAAGGGTTACTTTATTTTATAGCGGTAAATTCGAATATTCTATACTAATTTAGGACTGTTATTCTAACGAGAAATAATGAGCGGAGAAACTGTTAATTTATAACCTACCGTCAAGTATTAACCATCCTGTCTAATTCAAAGCGCATTTAGTTTATTCTCTCTTAACTCTGCTATCGGTCGCTGTTCCGTCTTGCGATAAACGGAATTCGACACAATGCTTCGAACCGTTTAATAGTATCACAGTCAGAAATACCTCGCAAATCTATAGCTACTCTCGGATCGGAATCTACGAAACGGAACGGGGTATTTTTCGGCGAATCTAGGCTGCACGTGCGCTCGCAGTCCCGTACCATGCTCGGGAAGGGGTAATTACCGACCGCATCAGAAGAAGCCATTTCCCACAATACCTATTGTAATAGATACCGCTATACTTAGAATAATAAATCAGCTTTGTAAAGGGAAGACAAGACGAATCTAATAGATGGCCGGTCGAATTAACTTAATACCTGGCTTATCCAGGTACAAAGAATCGAACCGTCATTCGATGCAACATAACTCCTTTTATGGCCAGGGACGAGCAACGACGTCATTGCCCACTCGAAAAATACAGTGGGGTAAAAAGTATTCATACACCACGGTGAGGTACCGTTGAACTATGATTCACTTGCAAATAATTGAAATAAATTAATATCTATATTGGCATCAAAATATAGCTTGTACTGTCACCTTTCAAATTATATATATTTTATTGAAGAAAAAATATCGGGCTTCTGTCGGTAGCTGAGCTGCGTCAAAGGAGTTTCCAGCACGAGCGATCGTGTGCTTCTCCAGAATATGGATCAAAGTACCTCAAGTACTGCTATGGACATGCCACAGCTGGTTATTTCAACTATTCCTAGGTGTTGCATATATATCGATGGCGAGAAAGATTTTTCTTCTTTCATAAGGAATCTACAGTTTCACGTTGTAACACTTACTCTGTTACACCCTGTATATCGCAGTGATACTAATTACTAAGGATCGTTAATCAGAATTCCGACCATCGCACAGTGGTTCTGAAATAGGTCAAAAGTCCATAATATTCATAACTGCTTACTATGATGCTAAGTTCAGATACGTACATTTTTTGGTTTAAGTTATAGTTTGAAGCATGCCCTTGATTATTATATAACATTTTACATGCCATTCTTGTCCTATTTTAATGTATTGAATTTTTACGGTTTCGCAGTCTTATTGTTACGAAATCAATTTTCTCTATTTAAAACAATTTGCTTGGTTTCAGGTACGTTTTATAAGTGTACGTTTTCAAGGATGCATATTTTGGAATAATACTAGGTACCAGTATAATACCTATATCTTTTTTAATTATTAAGCTGCTTTTGACTTTTATTGTAAGCATTAGGGAAATGTGCTTTTTGTTAAATTATTTTTTCCAACTACTTTTCCTATTACCACCTCTGGAAAAAGTTCTTATATATAAGTATGTTTTTGAATTATTTTATATCATTTAATAATGAATGTTTCAGTTTAATATATTTTTTTATTATGTTCCATTTACGTTATCATAGTAGAATAAATATATGGTTAATTTTTGGTCTTTTATTTTAACAGTATATCTTTATAACTAAGACATAAATTTACATCGCACAAATCAGTTATGTAACTCATTAATATACTCATGATCGCGTTTGCTTAGATCGCCGGACCACTGTGTATCGTTTGTTGGAACACGCAAATTAACAAACTGTAAACTGCGGCACGCTGGCGCAGAAGTAGGTAGGCTAGAGTCGCCGTTCTCCCGGGGAGCAGGCTGCTTCTCACGGTCTTGACCAGTAGAAGTAAGTTCACCCGTTTTCGTGCGATGGGAGCGCTTCCGCAGTTACAGAATAGTGATTCCTTCACTCTCCTTGCTTTTTCAGTGAACATCGCCCGCTCCTCACTTAGAGAATAGCTGTTTAGGTACACGTTTCAACGGTCGGGCATGAGCTGGGCGAGGGAAGGTCTCACCCGTGGAACGGTCACTTCCCAGGTACGCTCACTCTCCCCGGAATTACAGAATAGCCGTCCAGGTGGGTCGCGAACCCACCGATCGGGGAAACGGACACGGTCCCCGAAACGAACGTTCGACGGGAGATCGGCGACGATTCGATCTTCGACGGGCTCGGCTACCCCAGCCATATGGTGGAGGGGCGGTTCGGAAAACGCGGCTGGGACTCGGGAGGAACGAAATTGACGTACACGAAAGACGAACCCCTTTATTCGTTAGCGGTTTATTCGTGATCGACAAGAATCGCCTGACGAGGACGAATCGACGGTTGGGGGGCCGAGGGCACCCCCCCGGTTCAAATGCGCGGCGACGGACGTGGCTACCCGAGCGCAGTCGGGTGCCCTATGCGAGGGCGGCGCGGAGGCGAATCGGAGCGCTAATTACAAGGAGAGGAGAGCCTACCGGGCGATGCTGCGGATCCTCGGCCGGGGATTCCCTCCTTCCTCTCGGGGTGGCTGGTCCTCGGGAAGCGACGATTGCCGTCGGGCGGTGGCCTTCCGGTCCGAGTGACGGTTGGCCCTCAGCGGCGGCTCGATGCTCCTGCCGCGGTTCTTCCCTCGTCGAAGCGGGTGGCGGTGCAGCGACTCACTCCCTCGCTCTCTCTCTCTCTCTCTCTCTCTCTCTCTCTCTCTCTCTCTCTCTCTCTCTCTCTCTCTCTCTCTCTCTCTCTCTCTCTCTCTCTCTCTCTCTCTCTCTCTCTCTCTCTCTCTCTCTCTCTCTCTCTCTCTCTCTCTCTCTCTCTCTCTCTCTCTCTCTCTCTCTCTCTCTCTCTCTCTCTC
>OY783191.1:18829725-18936651 GCA_963678675.1 Xiphydria camelus
CCTCAACGACTGGGGCGCTTCCCGCCGGTTTTCCGGCCTCTCCGACTCACCTCGATCTCCTCCCCGCTTTCCGTCTCTCCCCGGAATCTCGGACGTCTTCGCCTCGAGGTCGTCGCTGTTGTCGATCGATCTTTTCGAAAACCGATCGATCGACAACCGTTGACAAACGGCCCGTGCGCCCGACGCGCGCACGGACGAGCGCGTCCTGCTCGTTTCGACGCCGCGAACACACGCTTGCCCACGAAAGGGCCGATCGCGCCCTTTTTGTGACACGGAGCGATTCTCCATGTCACACTGTATACTACTATTTACTAACTCAAACCTTCGCGGATATGCGTCCAACTGTTCCCTAAATTTTCATCGCAATCGGATGAACGGTTTAGGAAGGCATAATAATCATCCGTACCGGTACTTTTTGAACACCCTGTATAAGATTTACTAACTCAAATCTTCGCGGATATGCGTCCAACTGTTCCCCAAATTTTCATCGCAATCGGATGAACGGTTTAGGAAGGTATAATAATCATCCGTACCGGTACTTTTTGAACACCCTGTATAAGATTTACTAACTCAAAAACCTTCGCGGGCATGCGTCCAACCATTCCCCAACTTTTCATCGCAATCGGATGAACGGTTTAGGAAGGCATAATAATCATCAGTACCGGTACTTTTTGAACACCTTTTATAAGATTTACTAACTCAGAAATCTTCGCGGGCATGCGTCCAACCATTCCCCAGTTTCATCGCAATAGGATGAACGGTTTAGGAAGGCATAATAATCATCCGTACCGGTACTTTTTGAACACCCTGTATACGATTTACTAACTCAGAAACCTTCGCGGGCATGCGTCCAACCATTCCCCAAAGTTTAATCGCAATCGGATGAACGGTTTAGGAAGGCATTTGATATTACCTTAAAGGTCACGGTCAAGGGTAAATCCAATACGACCACTGGGTAGCCAAGGAAAAATCCTTAAAGTTTTGTATTAAACATTTTTCTCTAAAATGTTTTCCCGTTGAGATAATCCAGCTTGCGCGAATGGTATGCGCAGTAGCGCCACACACACACACTGACGCAGTCACATCAACATGACTTAGTCTGACGCTCAATTTCCCAGGAAGGTCGTACCGCAGAGCCATAGCATAGATGTTTACACATCAAAAAACGGTAGCAAGAGGCTCTGCGTAGATTATCGACTCCTCAACAAGGAAATAATTAAAGATCGCTACCCTTTGCCTCTGATAGATCAGCTGGACAGGTTGCAAGACGCGAGAGTGTTCAGTACACTTGATTTAAAGAATGGATTTTTCCATGTACCAGTAGATGAGTCGAGAGAGAGTCAGAAGTATACGGCCTTTATAGTACCTGACGGTCATTTTGAGTTTTTAAGAGTACCTTTCGGTCTGTGCAACTCGCCAGCCGTCTCAAAAATTCATAAACGCCGCATTTAAAGATTTGATTCGCGAAGGGGTCGTGTTGACGTACATGGACGACCTAATTATACCGTCGAAAGATTACGAGATTGGGTTGGCGAACCTAAAGCTGGTATTGAGCGTTGCGAGCGAGACCGGTTTGATAGTGAATTGGGGAAAATGCGCTTTCCTACAGACCAGAATCGAGTTCTTGGGTCATGTTATTGAAAATGGGCATGTCCATCCGAGCGATGGAAAGATCGAAGCAGTCATGAAGTTCCCAAAGCCGACGAATGTACGACAGATTCAGGGATTTCTCGGTTTGACCGGGTATTTCCGTAAATTCGTCCATGGGTATTCTTTTATTGCGCGACCGTTGACGAGCCTGTTAAAAGCGAACGTAAAATTCGAGTTTGGCGATACGGAGAACGACGCGTTTGTACGATTGAAAACAATACTGAGTAGTCAGCCGGTGTTGAATTTGTATCGCGTAGGCGCAGAAACCGAACTGCACACCGATGCATCAAAACACGGATACGGCGCAATTCTGCTGCAGCGAAATAGCGAAGACAAGGCGTTGCATCCAGTGTATTACGCGAGTGGCAAGACCACGCCCGCCGAAGAAAAGTATCCAAGCTACGAGCTCGAGGTACTCGCGATTGTAAAGGCGCTTAAAAAAAGTTCCGTATTTATTTGTTAGCGATTCCGTTTAAGATTGTCACTGATTGCCGCGCGTTTACGCAGACGATGAGTAAGAAAGACCTGTGCGTGCGTGTCGCGAGGTGGGCACTGCATCTGGAAGATTTCAGGTACACCATCGAGCACCGCCCAGGCAAGAGCATGATGCACGTGGACGCACTCAGCCGCAACCCGTTGCCGATGTGCATACTCATTGACGAAGTCAGCGAAGGATTGATGCCACGACTGAAGAAAGCGCAGGAAGACGACTCAAAGATGCATCGAGTAATGGAGTTAGCAAAACGGGATGAAGCCCGCGGGTACATCATCCGTGGAATTCTGCTGTTTCGAGAGGTCGACGATGAAGTCCGGCTTGTGGTTCCAAAAGGAATGCAAACTCAAATCATCAAACAGGCACACGAGAGGGGTCATTTTCCGTGAGCAAAACCGAAGCTCTCGTGAAGAGAGACTATTGGCTATAAAACCTACGAACGAAAGTGGAGAAAGTTGTCCGAAATTGCGTTGTTTGTATTTTGGCGGAAAAGAAGCAGGGTCAGCAAGAGGGATTCCTGAATCCAATCGACAAAGGGGAGGAGCCTCTAGATACATTCCACATCGATCATTTGGGTCCTCTAGCAACGACGAAGAAAAGCTACAAACATATTTTTGTTGTGGTCGACAGCTTTTCGAAGTTCACGTGGCTGTATGCGACTAAATCGACGATGACAGCTGAGGTGCTAGATCGACTGAAGAAACAAGCTGTAACGTTCGGAAATCCCAGAAGAATCATCTCCGATCGAGGTACGGCATTCACGTCACATGACTTCAGAGATTTCTGTGAGCACGAGAAGATTCAGCACGCACTGACGACGACGGGCATTCCAAGGTCAAACGGGCAGGTGGAGCGCGTAAATCGCACGCTCATTCCATTATTAACAAAGTTGTCAGCACCGAAGCCAGAAGAGTGGTTTAAATATTTGAACACGCGGCCCAGCTGTATTTGAATACCACACCCCATCGAAGTATTGGGATGACGCCGTTTCGATTGTTGTTCGGATCGGACGCACGCATCCGCGAAGATCCGCATATTCGTGATCTCATCGAGAGTGAGTGGGTCACTTCCTTTGAAGAAAAACGCGACGAACTACGACTCCAAGCAAAGGAAAGTATCACGAAGATTCAGAAAGAAAACCAACGAGGCTATAACAAGAAGAGGAAGGAAGCAAAACGTTACCGCGAAGGAGGCTTGGTTGCGATCCGACGAACTCAGCAAGGACCTGGGTTAAAATTCGCAGCAAAGTTCCTCGGACCTTACGAAGTATCGAGGGTCTTGCGCAACGATCGGTACGCGGTTCGCAAAGTCGGGGAGCACGAAGGACCACCACAAGCTTCAACAGCCGCAGATCACATGAAGTTTTGGGTTCGAGATGAAGAGACCGACGACTCTGAAGATGGTGCAGATAGCGAGGAACAAGGACATTCAGGGTCGATTGTCGCTGCGGGGGGGGGGGGGCGGATGTAAGGCCCGAGAACGTTGGCGCGTTGCCGGGCGAGCGCGCGCGGGATGCGGACGAGAGAGCGCGGGAGAGCAAGCAATGGAAATCGGCAACAGCGCGCGAGTCGCGGCGAGGTAGTGGGAGTGATCGAGAGAGTCGACGCGAGGCGTGAGAACGAGGCAGAGGTGTCCGCCAAGGCTGCGACGACGCGAGTTTTCATGCGATCGAAATAGATACGTTCCACATCAATCTTGTGTCTCTCTTCACCTGTCCCATCCTACACTACCAATTTATATACCGACCTGTCAAATGCAATGAATGCAACTACTGCAACTGGTTCTTGTTGGAACAACAAGTGGATGATCCCTCGTTGGAAAGAAACCTCCTCGGGTTCGCAAACGATCTGTAACAAATTGTAAATTACATAATCATATGCAGCATTTCACTATTTAAAATATACCAAACTTACTCGAGCGTAGAAATTAAAAAACTATATCTGAGTTAATCAATTCTATTCTAATAATGACAGAATTATTAAAAATGATATATTTCCTCTTTCGTATTATCCTACGTTATTCAGCACTTATCTGCCTAATCGGTATCAGTAATTTCTCATTGACCGTCGTTACACCGGAGACGAAGAAGAGATGAAATAGAAGTGAGGTACGTGTACACTTCAGGTTTGACAGGTCGTTGTGTAAATTGGAACTTGAGATAGTACGAAAGAGGAAATATATCGATAGAGAAAAATAGTGATAAAGTAATTACTTGATTATTGTGATCCAATTCCATTTCATCTCCTATTCTGCCACGGCTTGTATTGATGATTGAGAAGAAAACCTTCGATTTTTCCCGTGCTCGCTTGACCCTGAAAACAAAAAATAGAACGAACACAAAGATATTGTCCTTCCATTGTGAAAGTGAGGTTAAAGCTGTCAGATGGCAATTAAACTTATCTGATGGCAATTCTTCTGAGACGGTCTCCTTTCCTGCTCCTTTCTTGATGCACAGGCAACTAGAGAAGAATACCACTGCATCCGTTCACTATCTCGATATGAAAAAAATCCAAACGATTATCAAGCTATCACATTCACCACTATTGAGATTCACTACTCCGATTACACTGAATTTTTACTTTTATTAACAAGCGCGTCCGAGGATCGAAAAAATGCGAGGAAAATCGTTTCACTAATGGAAATATTTTATTAATTTTGAAAAATAACTAAACATTCAAGGGGAATATATTCTCTCACACACTCTCACATACATTTGATGGCGTATGCGTGTGGCCGCATCTGTGTACACATTTCCGACCATGGCCGAATATCGCCGAAGGCAGGCGGAATTTTTGTGAGATTTTGACATATATATATCGCCCGAGAAATCGGATTCTCGACTTTTGAGGCGCGAGGGGCGTGGCTTCGCGTTGCTAATTAAAAATCTCTGTTAATATATAACTTACAACATTTACTCTGGTCTCTATCGATAGAGAATAGTCGATTTATATGACGTAACTAAGCATAGTTTTGGTTATAACCGTATATTTATTGAGAAAATTCGATGTTAAAATTGAGGGGTGAAGGGGGCAGACATTTTTCCTGTAAAGATACACGGGTGCTCGCGGCGACAGCGCTGGCGGCGTCGTTCTGACGACTTGAATGAACATGCCGCGAGACACTACCGTGTCTCTTGATAAATCTAATACATATACTTTGTCAGTACCATTATTTTCAAATGGGTGTGCAATTCTTCTGCAACAGTTAGTAGATGATTTTTATTCGCATTGGCATGTTTATGATGATATTTGCAATTAATGTTCTACTCGGACTGAAATGCGTCGCAAGGTCAGCATCGAAGCTGTAAATGATGTGGTAATAATTAAATTAAATTTATTTACGAGTAAGGGCGAACTTTCAGCGGTGCATGCAAAAGGATTTCTTAAAACTATTCCAACGTCTCGAGTTAATATATCCCCAACAGCACGCAATATTGCTGCAACGTTGCCGCAAGATTGCATTGCAAGACTGCAACATTGCAGGTAAGATTGCTGCAACGTTGCTACAATGTCTCTATGTCCGCGCCGTGCAAAATTGCAGGCAATGTTGCAGCAACATTTCTTTAAATCTAAGCTACGGTGGCGTCTACTCTCATTAATGAAAGCATGAGAATTGATTAATCATTGGTTAGTACGTTTAAAAATAACATTTAAAAAAAGTCACCGGCGACAGAACCCGAGACGCCGGGTGTATATCTTTTCATCGTGAGTGTGGTCACCCATCCAACTACTGCCCGCACTTTTTGCTGCTTAACTTCTATTAATTCATGTTACCAACTAAGAGTTTAGGCGGTTGGCGTGGCTTGGGAAGCATTAGTTTGCGTCTAGCATTTGTCCAAAGTAGACGTGTTAAAATCGCTGGGTGAAATTCACCCAGTGTGACTTACGTGCATTTTGGAGCACAACATTTTCAGTTTTATTTGCGATTAAAAAATACTTAAATAAAGTGTTTTTAATGTAAGTATTGAATTATAAGTGATTTTAATTTTTTAGCACAGTGCTTATGTAATATTTTTGTAGATGGCATATAATCTACGATCGCGTCGCCAACGTGGTATTCTGAAAACGTTGTCAAATTTGCAAAAAAGGTGCTGACAAAAAAACTAGGTCAGTTTGTCCATCTTGTCAACGCACTAGGTGCGACAAACTTAGGGCGTACATATGCGTTGAGTGTGCGGGTAACGAATAAACGTTTTCTTAACATTTTTGTATTTTTATATATATATTTGCTTATATTCAACTAATTTGTAATAATAAAAAGTATGTTTAATTATATTTTTGCGTTATATTTATTATTACATCATTTATTTCAATTCTATTCGCGAAAATAAAAGGTCTCTTTTTTCGACACTTCTTATACGTTCAATCTTCAAAATAAATATACTTTTTGAAACCACGTGTATTGCAATTCTTTTATTAAAATATAGTATATCGGGAATACATTTTCGTAGTTCTTATGCGACAAATAAGGTCTGTAAAAGATATATAATTTTTTCCGTAAAGAACACGTTTTTTTCGCTACTTCAACTTTGATGGTATGTCACAATATTTTAATGGACAATTTTGGTGACCAAAACTATTAAACCTTTTTTTAAAAACCTTCAAGAATACCTACATATTTTTTTAGATTTTTAGAACTCAATATTACTGCAGGATCTTAGTTTTTTGGAACTTGGGTGAAATTCACCCACTGTGACCTATTTATGTGATATTCTACTGAAGTATGACCGTCTAGGGTTAATAACTTACCTGAATGTCTGAAAATCACGTTACAGATTAGCATGTGTGAAAACTCGAAATTTCACAGTTGAGATAAGCGACTTTAGAGCCCTCTATGTTTTACTAGTGGTATTAAAATATTATTCCGTGGCTTGGGTTTAGCTCCAACCTAAGCTGTGGACAGGTTTTTTATACATCAGATTACAGGTTTCTTCAAAACAGGACTATCCGATATTATGGCACTTTACTCTATATCGCGGTTCTTCTGACAAAGATTCTAAGAGCGTGCACGGAGAAAAAAAATAGCGATGATCCCTGTCCAGACAATGTTGGTTGAATTTAGTAACGAAAGCGGTAATGAATAGTGGTTATTGCTCGCATCCCATTTCAGGACTTGCCAAGACAACAATCATTACTGCCCAAACGGCGCCCATCGCTATTTTTTTTCTGTGTATAGCCTTGGGCTTCGTCCTTAAGACACTGAAGATTACCAGAGTGGCATTTATCACTAAACCAGGGAAAGAGTGCTCTATCCAGGCGAAGGGTTTTCGCTTATAGCCTGACAGCGTTTCCGTTGAAGACAATGGAGAGTTTGATGGACAGATATATCAAGGATGTGGTAATAGTGGCAAGTCCCCTATACCCTTTTCAGCGTGTATACAGGGACGATCATTATGTGGATAGTTAAAAAGAATAGAGGGGCAGCTGGCGTAAAAGGATCATATCATGAGGGTTACTCTCGATATCGAAGGGGAACCTTCAAAAAAAACCTCCTCTGTAACAAGTTATGAAGCGGCGACTCGTAGAGGCCTGATGACGAGTTCCTGATGAGACTAAGTGGCGCGGAGGTAGAGGAGGAAGAAGGGGGGGTCTTCGCGGGACGATATGAGGATAAAGTATTTCTCTTTATGAGGGTTGTCAATTTTGAGATGCTGATGAATCTGGTACATATGATCCTTAGAGAGATATAACAGCAGTGCGATGAAACTGGACTATTGGTAAATCCGGCAAAGACTGCAGTTACAATCTTCACCAGAAAACATAAAACGGAACCCGTAATAAGGCCGCTGTTCTATAGAAGAAGGATTCAATATGAACACGTGTACACAAAAACCGCTTACAACAACATCGCTTATAGCGACATATCGGTTTTAGCGACCTTTTCATTAATTTATTAAAAAATTGATGCGGATATAACAACCAACCTTACTTTACTTATATACTTTGTTACACTGATGCACTCCTTGCGGCGAGAAATGATCTTACTCGTTCTCACACAGCGCGTTTAGCGACAGGACACAGTTCGAGTGTACTTTAGTTAATTTCTTTTACGCTTTTATGATGTTACCAAGAAAGAGAAAAGTGTTTAGTATAAAAGGGAAAGTTCATACAGGGTGACATTTTGAAAACCTGCCACCCCAATTTCTCATAAAGTTATAGATTTTCTTAAAAAAAAATACGGTTTCGGCAGTGGAGAGGGGGAACCAAAATGACATAATCGGAGACGCACCCCCTCCAACCCCCTTAGGGGTAGCCCCCCAACTTTGTAATCTTAAATAGCAACCCCCCATGTGTGATATAGCGTTGGAAAGCTCTTAAAGAATGCTTTATAACAACACCAAATTTTGGTACCTTTCGATGAGTAGTTTTTGCGCAAATCGAGAAAGAAACTGCTAGAAGTAAGTTTTGTCAATTTATTTATTAACCCTTCTGAGGTCGCGTGATGAGGGCGGCCCCGCAGCGACCCCAAAAACCCCCGAGTACTCACTCTCACCCAGATTCAATCAATTTTTGAGAAACCTTTCCGCCATATTGGATCCGCCATATTGTTTTTCGAAATTTTGACTTTTGATTCGTAATCAGCGACCCCAAAAACCTCCGAGTATTCAATTTCAACTCGATTATACATGATTTTGAATTTATGCCAATCTTAAGGGTGTTTTGCCCCTTTGTTTAAGGGGGACTGTGCGACGGTCCATATATATAAATGTATTAAAATAATGATTAATTTATAATTTCATAACTATAATTAATGTAATATCTCTTTATATTTTCTATATATCGGTTTACCTGGATACAAAAAACTACAAATAGATATACCCACACTAAAAAATTTCAGGATTTTTCCCGAACTTTTCTTTGATATTTTCTCTTTTTCCATGATATTTGGAAACAATTCTCTTCCTTTAAAAAAATACCGTGCAACTCGGGAATATTACCGAAAGTGTAGGAAATTCTGGAATTACTAAATACTTTTGGGAATTTTCCCTAATATATCAGAAGAAATCCTACCTTTCTTCGGGAAAGAATCATAATGTTCAGGAATATTACTGAAAGTATAAATAATTCTGCAAATACTGACATCTTTCAGGATTTTATCCTATAGGATAATTTTTTGTTAATTCGCTGAATTCAGATAATAGCAATATTTGGCCACAATATATTAATTTTCACAGTTTACAGCGAAAAAGATCAATAAAATTGAAATTAAGGTCAATCGGGGTAATCGGAGACACTTATTTCAATTTCAATTATACATCAGTACTGCTCCGTAGTCTATTAACCGCGAAATGTGAAATTGATACAGCCATTTATACCTCCTTTGAGGACCATATTCGTCCAAAAGAATGATATCCAAAACAAAAAGCAGAAGAACTCCACATATTTTTAAAAAAATTAGTGTCGTCCCCATTTACCCCATGATCCCGGGAAAATGGGAACAGAGTTGTAATGGCATACCGTATGTCCCAGGAGAATTCGTGCAAGAGTGCCGATACCTATGGCCGATAACTTGAAATTTGACCGTGTTTGCCGACGGTCGAAAATTTGATAGTTGGCTTGAGAAGAGTGCGCTGTGTGTGCTGCGTGGGAGCGGAAAGTGTCAAACGTCTGATTTCCCGATAGCTGTCAATTCGGGAGATCGAAGTATTGAATAATAGATGAAACACTTCGATCTCTCGAATTGATAGCTATCGGGAAATCAGACGTTTGACACTTTTCGCTCTCACGCAGCACACACAGCGCACTCTTCTTAAGCCAACTCTAACTGTCAAATTCTCGACCGTCGGCAAAACTGCCGAAGTCAAATTTCAAGTTATCGGCCATAGTTATCGGCACTTGCTCGAATTCTCCTGGGACACACATTCGGTATATCATTCTACTGCAGGAAGCGGTACAAATGGGAACAAACCTGAATAGTTAAAGATTCATGCTAAAAACGGAGACGGCTTTCTGAAGTTTGTAAAGAATAGTCAAATACGTTAAGTAAGGATTATTCTTTATTTTATAGTTGAAGCAGTTTGGAAATTATAGTACCCATCCCCATTAATCTCTGTTCCCATTTCCTCAGTACCCGTCCCCATTAACCCCTGTCCCCATTCCCCCCCCCCCTTTGTTATAGAGAGGCGAATGTGTTTATTCACTATCCCCGGATCTGGCCAGGATCCGAGAGTGTGTGGGGCTCGGGTGATCCTGAGACGAGAAAGTGCAGTGTCTCAGGGCCCACTACCCACTAAACCCCTCTTGCCTTCCAGCCCTTTCCCCCATAGGCGTTAAGCGCAAGTGAGGGCTGGAGACTTCCGGTGTCGCCTCCTACGGGGAAGGGCTATCGCACGGTAAGTCCCCGGAGCGAGAGCGCGTCACCCTCACGTCATCAATCAAATACGTTTAAAGGCCGGTGACGTCAGCAGAGACACCGGGGTCGCTAACCACGAGCGTTATCCCGATGCCACTACCTTGGGTGGCCCGGCAGCGACAGCACGCCCGCAGCAGCGGTGCAGCGTCTTCGGCGAGATTCTCGAATTTCGCCGGCACCGCGCGCAAAACCCGCGTGCCACTGCCAAGGGGTGATGTGAGAGGGTGATTGGGATGAGGCCCCCGAGGGGTGGCTCGATGCGATGACAGAATGGGCGAGCGAATGGTATGCATAAATAAAGATAATAGCGGCGGCGAGTATTTAGAATAAAATGTATAATGCGGCATATAATAAAGTAATGGTAGTTACAAATAGTAAAGTATCTACGGAGATATCGCTCCGTAGAGCTGTTCAAATCGCGCGCCTGCGATGTACGGCTCGGTGCTGAACATGCGCGATGGCGCTCCGAACACCGGCCATCGAGCGCGTCGACGCGCCCGTAGTCTGCCCGGGTAAAGATGACCGCCGCGAGCGCCGACGCCCCACGCCAGCGCGTGAGGGGCCGACGCTCGCGCGTAATCGAATCTCCATAACAGCCCGTTCACACGATACGGTTTTTTCGTTCACACGATGCGGTTTTTCACCGTTTCGGTAATTTTACCGAACAGCCCGTTCACACTATACGGTTTTTCACCGTTTCAGTAAAATTCTACCGAATCGGTCAGCCCCCTGATACTATACCTACCTCGGCTACGGCTCTGGCAAGTGTTTCGCACACGTCGAGTGGACGTGTCAACCAATCGCCCGGGCGTCGAAACAGTGCCGCTCGAGCGAATGCAAAGGATACTCAAAAACAATTTTTATTACATTACTTTGCAATGTTATTAGACCGTTTATAACGTTTTATAAATTTATTTTCAGATAGAGCTTTCTCGTAATGCGAAGAACATGGCGCCATCGCATACGCAACGATATATCGTCGCTGGCACTTTTCGCAAGTGCCGAGAACGACGATATATCGTCGTCCGGTACTAAAAGGGTTAAAATCATTGTTTATTGTCGCGCCATCACCCGGCCATGAACGAGCCCTATCAGTACGAAAACTATCCTGTCTGAACACTTCGATGCATAAACATTGCCACTAGCAACCGATTTGATTATTTTCCCGAATCGGGCCATTCGGTTTTCAGTGACAAGACTGAATGTCAGTCGCGACCGAATAGGTGAAATTTCCGTATGAGTTTCGAAGACGTACCGTGTGAACGCGCCCATTTAAATGTATGCGCCACTGCAGCACATGGTAAAAAACCGATTCGGTGAATTTACCGAAACGGGAAAAAACCGTATCGTGTGAACACGACCCGTTTCGGGCTCTCGCGCCATCACCCGGCCATACAAGAGCCGTATCGCACGAAAACTATCCCGTCTGAACACTTCCATGCAAACCACATTGCCACTAGCGACCGATTCGGTTATTTTACCGAATCCGGCCATTCGGTTTTCGGTGACAAAACCGAACGTCAGTCGCGACCGAATTGGTGAAATTGCCGTATGAGTTTCGAAGACGTACCGTGTGAACGCGCCCATTTAAATGTATGCGCCACTGCAGCACACGGTAAAAAAACGGATTCGGTAAAATTACCGAAACGGGAAAAAACCGTATCGTGTGAACGGGCTGTAAGTTTCCGCGATTCTGAGTATGAAAACAACGCGAAATCCGCGGGCGGTCGCGCTGCCACGTTCGAGAACACGAGGGTACCCGCCCGCGACAGCGCGACCGCGAAACATCGTATAAAGTGCGCACGCAATCGCGAGGTGGAGTCGAGCAAGCGAGTCTCGCCCGACTAAAGGCCATCACACGTGAAAAAACGTAAGCAGTAACAGTAAGGATTGACCAATCAGAAAGCCTGTTTAAGCATAATTCCGTAAGAATGATATTTCTGATTGGTCAATCCTTACTGTTACTGCTTACGTTTTTTCACGTGTGATGGCCTTAATCTCTCTATCTATTCGCACCGGCCACCAATCGGCGCGCTCCCGGCCCATTCCGTTGGAGCGGGGCCCGGTGCCGCACGTCCAGCTTCAAATCGCGCGCGTTCCGTCCTGCCTGTTCGCGCTCCCTCTCTGCCTCCTCCTTACAGCTCATCACACTCGAAGCAAACTCCGGAGTCTCTCTCTCTCTCTCTCGTCTTGACCGCGCTCATGACAGCACGCTTCCTTGAGCTCTCTCGCAAACCTCTTGTTGTGTGTACCGGCCCACGTGGCTATCGAGTCGGTCCCCCGAGTTATCGACCACAATAGGGAGGTTCGGTAATTTTTTTTTTATGAAAATCGATAGAGTTTGGGTTACAAAAACGTTAACCGAAGTTGTAGCGCAAAATATTAAGAGTTATAATCGTGCTATAAATATTTAAAAATCATGAATTGACGCGAGGCTAGAAAACGAGACCTCGACACGAGGCTACGTTGCGTGACGTCAGTTGCCAGACACCTCCGCCACAACGTCCAAACTATGCTCGCAACGAGTAGATTTAGACAAGGCGCACATTGAGACACATGCGACGCAACCCACGCAGGGCGACCACTGACTCTATACCTATATCTATTCTAGATAGAGGGTGGGTTGCGTCGCATGTGTCTCAATGTGCGACTTGCCTTACCGTAGAAAACGCAACAGCCAGCAGCACGTATTAAGTAGTAGTGGCTTCAGCGCGGGTTTTAACGTCCACATGTCCAAAAATCACATACACTTCGTTGTTGTTATCTCGGAACTAACTATTTCTTATTTAGTAGACGCTGCAAAGCCCGTTTAAAAGGGACAGAGTGACCAGAAATTACTCTGTATCAAGCTACACACCACATGCTCATCTAGGCCGCTAGGCCCGCCGGGTTTTTTCCGGTTGTAAAGTATTGGAAACTTTTTAGCAAGGGTAGAGTTATAAATCTGTACCCTCTCTCTCTCTTACCTTTCCTTTGCGATAATAAATCATATTCTTAAACTTAGGATTATAAATATCTAACATCGAGCAGTTTTTGCTTACTTCAATACTCTCACTCAAGAAGTAATCGATTAAATTAATGTAGAAGTTTTCTTATCCATTATATAATTTGCTTTTGGGGAACATAACAATGGTCCAACATTTGTTGCTACGGATTAAGGAGGATCGTTAGAGAAATGACTTCTCAGAAACCGTAGTTACAAATTTTTTGAAATACTTGTGAACCCATTTTAATAAGAGAAAAAAAAATCAAACAGTTTCACTCTACAGTTTTCTCGTAATTAATTTTTAAAACTTACGAGATTAGCATTGAGTCTTATGAAGAGCATATTTCAAATGCATAGAACTTGCGATTTTCAACCGAAAACAATTCTGGAAACTATGAAATGAGTTTTATCACCACACGAACTGGTTTTTACTAAATTATAAAGAATTTCCACTCTACAGTTTTTTTAATATAAAGGAAAAACTCTCGAAAAATTCAAATATTTCATGTGCATCGTCCGCCATATGCAAAAACGTGGCAACATCGTACTATGTGACGTCATAAGCTATTGACGCGAAGCGTGCTGGTAAATTTAAAAGTACGAAAGTACAAATAGGATAATGTATTGACAGATTTATTTTAAAAAGTACAACTAGATATACACTGTGAAATACTTTCAAACGATTTTGAAGAATAACATTTCTATGAACACGATCGTTTCAAAATGATATGAAAGTAAAAAACCCTACGAATATTGAGAAGCTACTTTTGTTTTTGAGTTCATTGAATTCTGATATGCATTACAAAATATGAAATTATTAATAATTGAAAATTTAAACTACGTGCCGAAAATTATGCTCGATCTTTAAAAAAGGAATATAATTTATTAAGAACTTCCGACCGTGCATTAACTCGATTTAAAACTTGTTCTAATCCCTCTTTTCCAATTTTCAAGTAAGCTTCTGAAAAGGTTGTAAATTCAATATTTGCTCCTGCCAATTTGGACAGCATGGACTCGAGATTGAGGTTATAAACAGACGTCATGAACCGCTTCAACGCGTTGTCCGTCGATAAGAATTCTGTTTTACCTACCGATTTGCTACCAACTTGCAAATGTTGAAATGCTATGTTGCCACGTTTTGCACACATTTTACATATTTAAAATAAATTAAGTTTGAAGTTATAAAATTGTTTTCCAATATTTATCTTATTTTTTAGATTGAAAGTAACAAAAAGGAAAAAGAATTCAGCACCTATATTTATTATTGCAGTTTTTATAAAACTTAAAATTTCACTATTTGAAATTGGCAACACACGTCGATTTCTTTGTTCTTTTTCCCCTTCTACCTCACCCCGAAGAGCACTGACGATCCTCCTTAAGGAAAAATCCCAAAAGAAGACCTCAATCAGACCAAGTAATCATTACACAGGCACACAAAAAAAAGCTCCTGTTCCCGGAACTAGACCAGTATATCTTTATGTCTTTGATGTCGCTGAATCCGAATCCGGTGTCCGTTTGTCTCCATCACGTCACGTTCCAGGTCATTTCAAGGTCAAATCCTGGAAAAATAGTCAAATCGATTCAAATTATTATTCCAATATATTTTTGAGGTCGCTGAATCCAAATCCGATGTCCGTTTGATCCGATAAGGTCAAATTCAAGGTCATTTCAATGTCAAATGTATTTATTCTGCCAAAAATGAATTTTTGACTGCAGATTCTGAAAGAACGGGAAATTTTACGTCTAGATATGTATTCAATTTTGTTGATAACATAACCCCCAAGGTCATTTCAAGGTCAAATCTAGCAAAAATGTTCTAATCTAAAGTCCAAGCTGACCCCCTCCATGGGAGTGCCGGTCGACGTGTTTCCACTCATAGGGCGCCAGGTCGCGCGTGGAGTGGATAGCGGAGCTTCGATCGCGCCGGCTCGGGTCTGTAGTAAGAGAGGCCGTGATGGAGCGGTCAGTCGGAAGGCTGTCACCTATGGTGATTTCCTAGCTCTCCCGTGTCTTCAATGCATTACCGCGGATCGGCGTCCATGACCGAATGATCCATTGAGCGGTACACGTCTTTGACGTTTAAAAGACGCGGAGGTCTGTTTGGAGATCTGCCAAGTTTTTTTTCCATGCATCGACTCACTCAGTTCCGAGCGAGAATAAATCTGTTCTCGTACCGCAAAATAAATTTTAAAATCCAGTCACGTGATCTCTCAATTCAAGTGAATTGGAGCTCATCGTTGTAAATTTGATACAGCGAATATGTGTGGTGTGCCTGCACCCAGGGTACCTCCACGCGGTGACGGCGGGCAACGGTTTTTTTATTGTTTATTTTTCCGGCAAAATCCCTGGATGAAGGCGTCCAAGCCGTCATGGCAGGCACACGGAAATGTGTTACGATACAGGGGTTCTCACAAGGAACCCCAGTATCGGCGGTTGGTCTGAGTAAGCAAGCGGGCCCGCAATCGTCGTCATCAAGCGACCGCAGCTCTGCATTGGTGAAAAACTTGGCTACTGTAGAGTCTATCACTACAAGTTCGGATCACATATGCAATAAGGATCCAGATTCATTTTGCTATGTTTGTGGTAAGTATGAAGCATCAAAGAATCGCAAACGTATTTCAGAGCGTATAAGGAATATGTATAAGGATTGTTTTGATTTGAACATGATAGATGAAGGTAATGATTGGGTACCACACATCATTTGTGCTTCTTGTAACACAATGTTTCATCGTTATGATAAATTTCGAGACAAGACATATCTCAATTTTCGTATACCAATACATTGGACCAGCGCAATCTAGAAAAGATTGTTATTTCTGTAAAACATATCTAACTGGGTACAATATGAAAAATAAATCACATATAAAGTATGCTAACGTTACGAGTGTCATACTACCTGTTATTTCCAATGAGGACAATACAAACAAACGGAATTTTAGTTCAGATGGAATGGAAATAGACGAGATTAAAGCAAACGTTGAAAGAGAAAATATAGATCAGCGTAGAGATTGTGTGAATGAGGATGAACAGTACGATGATAATAATAGAGATATAAGAGCTATATGAGTGGAACTGATAGCGAAGATGAAAGTTACACGAGTGAAAATGAAACTGATAATGACGATGAGAGATATATGAGCGGAAATGAAAGTGGCAGCGAAGATGGCCAAACGAATGATGAAGAAAGTGAAACTGAAGATGATTCTCATGAATACGTTCCAACGGGTTGTAAGAATAAAAAGCCTCAATTGTTCTCACAGGAAGAACTGAACGATTTCATTCGTAACATGGGATTGCCGAAAGATGTTGCCGAGTACTGTGCTTCTACGTTGAAAAAGAGAAATCTGCTGAAGAGAGAAGAAAGCGAAGGTAACGTTTTACAGGACAAGAGAAAACAAATTTAGGAGCTTTTTCTCTCGCAATTCAAATAAGTCTCTCGTTTATTGTAATAATGTCAAAGGATTAATCGACGAATTAAGAGGGTAGTCTCCTAAAATTTTTTCAAAAATTCAATTTTTCAAATCCGTCATATTCTTGTAGTCAGTATATGTAGAAATACGGCAGAAACTATGATTTGCTCTGGAAGGTTCGAGAACATGCTCAAAAATGCGCTTTAGCCCTTTGCACTCGAGCGGTATCGATACGGCGCCCGGGCGAAGTGCGCGACCCACTCAAACGGCACTGCTACAGCGTCCAAGCGATTTTTTACGCCCACTTGAACTGCGTCAAACTAATGCTAAAGAGGTCCCGTATATCCGTTCGAAGTGTGTAGGACCGGCGTGCCGTTGTTTAGAAACCTGAGATGTTTCTTTACGTTATGCGATAAGAGACGCCGAGCGGGCCTCGAGTGCAAAGGGTGAACGCCTTCAATGATATCGCGCGCTCGCGCGCCGAACCTGTGGTTGGCTTGCATTATTTTCTCCGCCTCTTTTTTGTAAATCATTAGTTTTTGGACCCTTCTATTTTAGTGGTTCAGCATGCGGGTCTTGTTTTCCGTTAAGAAAGGATTAGTCGAGCGTTTGTACAATTTTCAGTATAATGGTGCGTAAACGGTTATCCGCTTGCAAAGTGCGCATCAAAATATCGCGTAAGATGGATACAAAAAATCGAAGAAGTGTAAATAAAAGGTCAGATCGTTCAAGAAAAAGAAAATTTCAAGGTAATAGATATACATTAGATCAAGACATAAGACGAAAGTTTCAACTCCTGTGTTTGGCATTTTGCTCCAAAGCATACGTTTTCTGGGAAAAAAATTGTTGAAATTGCTGCATATTCCGCCGCGTCTACATATAATGAAGGCTTTCAACCATTATTAAAAATCATGGAAGTTATGGGCGTTCCAATTGGCAAAGAAGCAGCGGAACGACAGGACGCTGCGCGCATTACACGGGCTAATCGTCGCTACTGCAAGTTCTAAAGAAAACAGGACAGCTCTCAGGAATGCTAGATCAGAAGAAAATGAAGCCTTCGAAGAACCTGAAGGAATAATGTATGGTGCAGGCATCGCTGATTGAAGATAAGAGGCTTTTTTCTAAGGTACAACGATCTATTCCATAAAGGAAGTTCAAACGCGTTTTTCTCAAAACAACGTTTTTGGACCTCGTTGACATGATTTAAAAAAAATTATCAAACCGATCAGGCTCAAATTTTAAGGGCTTATTCTACACAAGAATACCTATAGTCGGAACTAGCCATATAATTATTTCTTAATATTTAAACAAATTATAAGCAATTCAAGTTGAAAATATGAGGTCGAAAATTTCAAAAGTTCGCCATTTGTTTTGTTTTTATCGAAAGTATAAAATCCTAGTTCGGGCTATAGCGGGAACTCTATACTTCAAGAATCGACTTGAATTTCTGCTTTCAGACATTCCAAAGTCGAGATATCATGTCAACCAGGTATAAACAGGAGTATGTTCAGGCGACTTTATCAAAAAAAAATCATCGAAGAACCAAGAAAAAATTTTTTTCTGTCAGTTTAAGACTTCTAATAGTATGTGCGAAAAAAAAATTCAAAGAAAATATTTACTATGAAAAAAAAATTCTCTAAAAAAGACCTCTTTTTAGGAGACTACCCCCTTAAAGCCCGATACTTATAGTGCTGATCAATGGAGACTTTTTATCGATTCTAGTAAACGTAGTCTCAAAACAGTCTTACTCCACAATACTAATGTATACGCACCAATACCAGTTGCGCATTCGACTGTTATGAATGAATCGTATGAATGTTTGAAAACTCTATTAGCAGCAATAAAATATGATGACCACAAATGGCAGGTTTGCGGAGATTTTAAAATCCTCACAATGATTCTGGGACAGCAATCTGGCTATACAAAAAAACGTGTTATCTTTGTAAATGGGATAGTAGAGATAAACAAAATCATTACGTGAAAAAGGTTTGGGAACCTAGAACATCCTTCGTTGTAGGATCCGACAATATCTTACAGCAGCCGTTGATAGATTCAAAGAAGGTATTGATACCTCCATTACATATAAAGTTAGGGCTCATGAAACAATTCGCCAAAGCGTTGAATAAAGAAAGCGATTGTTACAAATACTTACGAGATCAATTTCCAGGTCTATCTGATGCTAAAGTAGGCGCGGGAGTATTCGATGGACCTCAGATCAGAAAAATGTTTAGAGACAATCACTTCGTAACTCAAATGAGCTCTATTGAGAAGAATGCGTGACACATTTTCTTATTTTTGCAATTGTCATATGAACCTTCCATACAATAATATAAAGTGACCTTGAAACGACCTTAGGGGTTATGTTATCAAACAAATTGAATACATATCTAGACGTAAAATTTCCCGTTCTTTCAGAATCTGCAGTAAAAAAATTCATTTTTGGGGGAATAAATACATTTGACCTTGAAATGGCCTTGAATTTGACCTTGTCGGATCAAACGGATATCGGATTTGTATTCAGCGACCCCAAAAAGATATAGGAATAATAATTTGAATCGATTTGACTATTTTTCCAGGATTTGACCTTGAAATGACCTTGAACGTGACGTGATGGAGACAAACGGATACCGGATTCGGATTGAGCAACCTCAAAAACATAAAGATATACTGGTCTGGTTCCGGGAACAGGGGCTTTTTTTTTGTGTGCCTGTGTTATCATTCAATCTTAAATCTATGCTGATACATACATAGTTTGTAGATACAAATTACTCTTATATTCTAATAAGATTACATAAAAATTGATAGTATCGTGATTAAATTTATAAAAAATTAATATTCAACTGTAATCTTCATCATATGATACGTTAGGCAAATCTTTAATACGTGCACTCTTCGTCGAAGTTTGTTTACTTCAGAAACTTTTGAGGAATTTACGTCAATCTTATTGTTTTTATCAACTTCATCTGTCTCAACAATAAGCCTTTCCTCAAATAGAAGCTTAGCCCTTTTCCCTTCTGACCATCGCTGATTCACCCCCGGAACATTTGCCGATCCAAGAGAGCCAGATAGTTAAATCACGTTCGCGTTATATGCCTGCACTGCTCCCCGGGAGAAGGCGGAGCTTGTGTCTGGCAAGTGACGTCAAACCAATAAGAAAACGTTCTCGTCCCTAACGTTATCGCCGGTATTACAATGTGCAATTTGAAGTAGTAAATTTTTTTTTTTTTTAAATTCTTTCACGTATATGGTTACTTACACATGCATAATAGTTTCCATAGAGAAATAACATAAAATATTTTTGGTCCGAACCTCCCTATTACGCTTGCCAACCCACTGGATCTTTGGCCTCTCCACTACTGACGCATCCACCGACGGCTCTCATCTCGACTCCGGAGTGATCTTGGAAGGTAAGCCGCCGCTTTTGGTCCAGTCTTTGACTGGCCAAATGGCGGGTGAAAACGGCTCAAATCAGCCCTCTCCTCTCTCCCGCTACCCTACCAATTACATCAATTCCCCGCACACAGGCAGCCCCCCTAACTCGACTTCCTCAAAACTAGCATCATCTCCAGACAAATACAGCTTCGATATGGCACTGTCAGATTCTGATGAGGGAATGGAATTTGTGATTGGCGAACGAATCGTACAAAATAGCCTCCACGATCTCTGCGAGCCAGCCAAAGAAAATATTCCCCCCGTAAGAACCTACCCAAACTCCTCACCATCCCCAGGTACCAATCATACTCATAAAGGCGGCAGCCCCCGCGAGGGTCGGATCAAGAAGACACCACTAGAAACAAATAATGCTAACCCTCATTCCTCACCTTCGGGTCCTCCCCTCGCGAACCTGAGTACCTCTCCCACGGACACCGAACCACATCCCAAAAAAAGCGCTGCAACCACCGCTCCTGCCAACCGCCCGCTTCTCTTCCCACTGAAAATATATTTCCGAAGAATCACGATGGTCCGTACAGGGTCTATATACAAGCCGACCCAAGTAAGCCCAACCTCACTGTCAATAAGCTAACTGTAGGCAGACTAATAACCCAGCTTACTAAAGATGCCCTGCTAAGTATCGAAAACGTAGGGATTCACAAACACGTTGCCATCTTCAAGGACAGAACCAGCGCGAATAATATTGTCGCGGTCCAATGATTATGCTCTTTTGGCTACATTTGCTACATCCCATCACACACCTTCTCAAAACAAGGCCTAATCAAGGGCATCCCACTCTCCTTCAACGAGAAAGACGCTCTCATTTAACTCCCCGTTAAAAATCATTAACGCAGGCCGTCTGAATAGAAAAACCACCAACCAACGCGGGGGTATTGAATACATCCCCTCCTTCACACTTCTCCTAAACTTTGAAGGGAAAACTCTCCCTGAAAGCGTCACTCTTTTTGGAGCCCACTTCAAAGTCATGCCCTACTCTCCACCCGTCACCATTTGCCATAATTGCTATAGACTTGGCCACCCAACCAAACTATACCGCAGCCAACCTAGATGCAACAAATGCGGATCTACCGATTACCCAACGTTTAATTCATGTCCCACCCCTCCCCATTCAGATCGGTTTTGCATTAACTGTAAATCCTTAGACCACGTCACCATGGACAAAAAGTGTCCCCTCTACATTCGCCAGGAAAATATCGGAGCTCTGGCCCAAAGCAACAACCTCCCTCTCATCGTTGTTAGCCGCCTCCTAGATGCAAGAACCCCCACTCCCCCCGCTCCTTCTTTAGACAGTCAGAACTTCCCCTCCCTCAATCCGCCTAGATTGGCTGCGGGCAACACTACTCCCCCCGTTCCGCCTCTAATATCCCCCCAATATACGCTATGCCTAATCCACAAGCACATTGTGCCTTCTGATAGGGTCTCCCCACCTCTTCCCCACTCCCACAGCGCAGCCAACCTGCAGCTCTCGCGACGACCACATCGCCGCCCCCTCCCCCTCTCCTTAACCCCTATTCCTACCCCGCCATCCTCCTCCTCGCCCCCTAACAACCTATCTCTACTCACTAATATCCCCTCATCCACGCAAATTGACCGCATAACTGCGGCTCTGGAGAATCTTCCTCCCCTGATCAACACAATTTCTTAGATGGTGCCAGTTTTGGCCAATCTAAGCACCAACCTTGCCCAACTCCACACCTCCTCCTCCAGTCTTCCCCCTCCCCCCAACGCTAATCTCCCTCACGATGGCCAGAACCCACAATAAACACATCTCCATCCTTCACTGGAACTGTCAAGGGATCCGAAACAAAAAAGACTTGCTACTACAAATCTTACATCAAAATACGACATAATACTCCTCTCCGAAACAAAACTACCCCACTCATCCAACCTCCACATTCCTGGCTTCTCCACCTTGCAAAACAACCGCCTGTTTAATCGAGGCGGGGGATTAGCTATTGCAATCCGCGACAACCTCCCCTTCTCCACCATAGATACGACCTACAATCCCCTTAACATCCTAGAAACCCTTACAATCAAAATCTCCATGGCTTTTGGTGACCTCCACATAATTAATCTGTACCGCCCCCCCCCCCCCCCCCCCCCTATAACCCATTCAACCACTCCAACTGGACACACCTGCTGGACTCCGGGATAACTTGGACAACGTCATAATCGCCGGCGACTTCAACTGCCATCATCAAGCCTGGGGCTCCAATCACGCCTGCCCTACAGCCAAGTCCCTTGTTCACCTGCTTGACTCCGATAAAACCGATCTAGTCATCCTCAACGACGGTCCCCCCACCCCCACCCACATCAATAAATCTGCACACTCCCTCTCATGCATAGATCTAACCCTGGCCTACCCATCCATCTGCCCACTTGCTAGCTGGATTACCTTACCCGACAGTATGCGCAGCGATCACTTTCCCATCCAATTAGTCATAGGAGCTACGGCGTGCTCATTCCCACCCCCCACTCACGGTTATTACTTGAGGACAACAGACTGGATCGCCTTCCAACAATCTCTGACTTACGATCTTTCTAACTCTTCCCGTACTCAGACATATTCACCACCCCCTTGTTAAATACGACAATCTCATCAACCTAATAGATTCTGCAATCATAAAATCCTCCCCACCCCCCAGACCTATTACCAATCCTTCTCGCCAGAAACGGAACGCCCCCTGGTGGAATGATCGCTGCGCCGACGCCAATTCCCAACGCAAAGAAGCACTAAGTATTTTCCGTAAAACTCCTAGCTGCACTAATTGTATTGCCCTCAAAAAAACTGAAGCCAACGCTAAAAAGATATTCAAACAAGAAAAGAGAGCCTCATGGCGCAAATTTTGCGAATCCCTCAGCTACAACACACCGCTGTCCACGGTCTGGCGTAGAATTAAAGGCTTTAGGAACCACTACATTAAACTTCACTCTCAATTCACCAACGACACTGCCACTATTAATAACATGGAAAAATTCAAAAATAACCTCTGTAAGCCGTCTACTCCCTCCCTCCTCCTCCCCCCAGTCACCTACCTGACTGATCCTTACTTAGAAAGCCCATTTAACCTCCAAGAGCTTAAGACCGTTATTGCTGGCACCAAAGTCTGGTCAGCCCCGGGTCTGGACCACATCAACTACCAAATCATCCAGAAACTCCCTCCTCCCACCCTCACCGACCTCCTAGAGATTTTCAACTCCTTCCTAAAAGAGAACTCCTTCCCAGATTCAGGGAAAGAGTTCATAATTACCCCCATCCCTAAACCCAAAGCTGGCAGTTTTCGACCAATTTCTTTGGCCTTTTGCATGTTAAAGCTCCTTGAAAAACTCATCCAAATCAGACTCAACTGGTGGATAGAGCATCACGACGTCCTCCCGGACTCCCAATACGGTTTCCGAAAGAAACGCTCGTACGCCGACAATCTAGCACTTATCACTACGGAAATTAACACAGGATACGTACGCCATGAATACACTCCAGCGGTATTCCTCGATATAACCGGCGCATTTGACAATGTTGCACCCGCTATCCTTATCCAGTGCCTGGCTGCAACTGGCATCCCACAAAAATATTGCAAATTCATCCATAACCTCTGCAACAACGGGAAACTATTTTTTAAAATCAACGGATCCTTATCTCAACCCCACTCCACCTCCATCGGCCTACCTCAAGGCTCCGTCTTAAGCCCAATACTCTATAACCTGTACGTTAAAGACATCGAACAGACGATCGACGAAAGGTGCTCCATCATACAATTCGCGGATGACATTGCTATCTTTTCCCGCTCAAAAAACCTCGCAGAAGCCTTGACCTCTATCCAATCCTCAATAAACAATATCACGATGTTCCTAGCCAATAGAAAACTCCAACTCTCACACACTAAAACTTCCATGGTCATATTCACCAATCGATTCATCCCTCCAGATTCCAACATCCTCCTAAACGATAGGGTAGTGGCACCAGTAGTCGACCACTTTAGCGGACGTGACTTTTGTTTGTTGTGTTCCATCTGTGATAAAGTAATAGAATCTTATGCTATAGATTTCTTTGTTTGCGTATGTACACCCGTGCTCACGGAATCTGTCGCTGGTGACTTTTTTTAAACCTTATTTTTAAACGTACTAACCAATGATTAATCAATCCTCGTGCTTTCATTAACGAGAGTAGACGTCACTGTAGCTAATGAGGGCATGAGAATTAATTGTTCACTGGTTAGTACGTTTAAAAATAAGGTTTAAAAAAAGTCACCAGCGACAGATTCCGTGAGCACGGGTGTACATATTTATATTTTGACGTAAAATACATAAATACGACGATAGAGGTCGCTAAAATAGAAAAAATAATTTTAATTTGAAACCACCGGTAATCGACCGGGTAAATCCAGTAGTCGGACGCCGATTTCTCTAGTACTCGACCGGGCAAATTCAGTAGTCGGACGCCGATTTCTCTAGTACTCGACCGGGCAAATTCAGTAGTCGGCCACCGCTTATCCCATAGTCAACCTAATCTAATTGTTCGAAAAATAATGCTAGCATTTTGAACTTTTTTTTATGTTTTAATATTATATTTAAAAACCGGAGAACAAATCATTTAAACAACTTTTAAACTTTTAAATTTTACAGAGTACCAACTGAAAAAAACGACTTTTAAACAGAATTTAAAACTGTTACAGAATACAATGAGAGAGAGAGAGAGAGAGAGAGAGAGAGAGAGAACAGGTAAAATCTTTTCCCATAACTTCATATAAATTTCCACTAAAAATAGAACATTTTAAGTGGTACCACCGAGTACACTTATCACACCGTACAGTCCGTTTACGAATGGAATTTTTCCTACATCTTTGTTTTTCGACTTTATAATATTCTGAATTGTGTTCAGTATGTCATCCATCTTTCGTGGAAATCCACATTTAGATAAGTTTATACCATATGTCCGCGATCAAAGCACCCATAGCAAAATTGCGAGTTTTGCATGAGCACCGCTGTGGGCTCCTCGTCCAATAGAATCACCGGAGAAGCGTGAATGCGCATGCGTAGTTATCCGCGAGTGTTGGCGTGTCAGCAAGTTCAAATCGGTTATCAAAATAACTCGATCGGTTATCGATCACTCGCAGATGACTACGCATGCGCATTCGTGCTTCTCCGGTGATTCTATTGGACGAGGAGATCCAAAGGGGTGCTCATGCAAAACTCGCAATTTTGCTATGGTGCTTTGATCGCGGACATATGGTACACCACTCAACTATAGACTTTTCCTCAGCTATGCTTAGAACAGGCGGGGGACCCATTTTTCTAGGTTTTTCCTAGATTTGTCCACTTATTCTGTTAAGAATAGTAGTTTTTGGCACAGCATATATCAGACTAGCTTTTCGCACACTGAGTTTATTTTCTCTTATTTGAACAATTGCCTCTCGTCAGGATTCTTCTGAATATTGGTGTATAGGACGTCTAATGCATTTTCTCATTTTTCAGCACAGCTTTTTTATTTTCCCCATTTTCTGGAAAAAATAAATGAAATCCAAAATAAAAAAAGGTACCTAACCTATCTAGGTACCTACCTACCTACCTAGGTAAATCAATTTTAAGACAGTAAAACACGCGGTCGACTTCTAGAAAACCAAAATCCAATAGTCGACACAAAGTAATATGAAATCTTTGAAAGCGGTCGACTACTGGTAAAATAACAATAAATAAATGAATGATCATTAGACAATGTAGCTATTGATTTTCTATACAATTTCTATAAGAAATTGATCCTAAAGTGCTTAGTAATACTTGTGCTAGTAGTCGACCGGGGGCGCTCGACTACTGGATTTTGTCGATTTTGTACAACCTGTAGTCGACATCTCAGAATTAAACGTATTTTAAATTACTTTACACTATTTTTTCTAGAAAAACATATCGACAAACTAATCTATAATAACATAAATGCGACAACTTAAGTCTGTTTCAACAGATTCGTTCCTAGTGGAATAATTAAGTAGAATGACGCACTTACCAAATTTCTTATAAGATGCCAACAATATGTTATACCGCTACCCGCACCAACTTGATACTGGCTGAGGTTAATGTTGCTCGGCTAAATGCTTTGCTCCGATTGGTGGAATTTGACGGGAAACTGTCCGATTACTAGAGAACAGAGGCGCGCTCCAAAATATTGTGATATTTACCTATTTGTGACAAAATATTTAGAAAAGTGGTCGACTACCAGACCCGGTCGACTTTGGGGATCTCTACCCTACTCCTATATTCCCCTCCAACTCCGCTAAATTCCTCGGCCTACATCTAGATTCGAAGCTCAAGTGGAAACCTCATCTCGAGCACCTTATCAACAGAAGCAGGAAAATTATAAACATAATCAGGGCGCTCCGCGCCACCTGGTGGGGTGCTGATCCACACACCTTGCTTATTCTATATAAATCCCTACTTCGCAGCTCTATTGAATACGGTTCCTTCTGCTTCAATCTGGATGACTTCTCCTTAAAAAGTAGACTCCAGAAAATCAAAAATCAAGCTATCCGACTAGCCTTATGGTACTCGCACACTTGTTCACTTTTGTGGCGCAAGTTCTTATAGCGCAACTATAAAATTGCGCGTCGTGTTCCAACGTAACCATGCTCTCAGGTTTTATAGTGATTTTATAATATTTAATAGAAATGTATTGTGATGACCATGACAAAATACAAGCCGCTTCCTGCTTAGCACTTATATTACAGCGAAGACGACAACGTAGTACACGTCAAAATAGTAAAAAAATAACACTTTGGGTTAAAGAATGGATTAAAAATCATGACCGTTATGGAGTAATAAATAATTTATTACAAGAGTTAAGAGATGGCGATGAAGCATTCTACACAATTTTTTGCGATTGTCCGCCACCGATTTTGATTATTTATTAGAAAAAGAAACGCCATTAATAAAAAAAAATTACACGTTTATGAGGAAAGCGATTTTACCTACTAAACGACTCGCTGTAACATTGAGATTGTAGGGGAAAACCGGAGGAAGGTAAAGTCCGGTTATAGATAGCTACTGCTCACACAACAGACAAAGGTACACTATAGCAGAAGTTGCGCCACATTATTCACCAACATGTCGGTTCATATTTATATTGCGCGAGTCCAGTATCTTGAACACAGGTAGCAATTTTTAAAGTGTCAGCAACTTGAAAAGTGTAGTGCAATTTCTAAAAATTGCGCAATTTTTAAACTTACAACTTTATTCAAACGCTGTAATACCCAAATTGCGCTATTTTCCAGGTTGCGCAATACAAAAAGTGTACAAGTCTGCGAGTACCATTAGGCTATAGATGCTCAACTCCCATCAATGTCATGCATGCCGAAAGCAACACGCCCCCTCTCTACATCCGGCTCACCAACTGCACATACAAATTCCTACTTATAAGGTAGTACTATCACGATATCGATTCATCTACGGAAATTCTGAAATTTTGTTTAGACGTAGATCTCGACAAAATAAAACATTTTTATTAGTGAAAAAAAAAACAATCTACCGTCGGAAAATAGAGATATTAAATTTTAAAGATGTGCATTTCTCCCATGTAACCTCACGTAAATGGGCATGCTTTGAAGTATTTTTCACATTTTGAAGCTAAAACATCCACCGATTTATTTTAAAAAATTCAGATACATAGTTCTATATTCACACAAAATTATATAAAAAAATAGGCAAGATCCACCGTTTAGTTATTCAGTAAAAAAAATATAATGTAATGACACTATCAATCACGTAGGAGGGGGAAAACTGAGCGGAGAGAATGTGGCAACAGCGCGTGAAGTATTCAGTAGAAACACATAACCAAACACAACAACCTTATCAGTATACAGTTGAAGAGGTGTTGCCACGTTTTCGATGCGGGCCTTACGATACTAGTGTGCGTGTATCCGTATATACGAAACGGTAATGTATTGAGACAGGGCTGTACAAATCTGTGCGGTTGTGGTGCATGAAAAAAATATGAAATATTTTTTGCTACCAAATTTATTTCTGTTTTTGTCCCACAAAGGGTTACGAAAAACATTCAAACGAAGCTTCAATGAGCAAATTTTAGAAACTTTTTCCTGCCGAAATGAACATTTTCTTATACCTCCCCGGTGCCCCTATTAGGTGGTGAGTCGGGCGATAGTACTACCTTAAAACTTATTCGACTGAAAATCACCCCATTATCAACAACTTAAGCTACCTGCACATCCATACCAGAAAACATAACCCCCCGAGTCCTATTTTAATAAGCTTCATTCTATACAGGGTATTTACCAAAACCTCCCACCTCCAAAATCGCATTGACTCCCATCCCAAGCCCCTCGTTTACTCGTACACCTCCACCACACCTCCCACTGACCTCATAGACTTCAACACCGGAAAAAGATTTACGGAAGCCAACTCCCCTTCCCCGAACGCAGACTTTCTCCTTTACCTGAGCTCCCTAAACCCATCCGCCACCCACCTCTATACCGATGGCTTAAAAACAAACTCAGGCGTGGGCTTTGCGATATATTCCCTGGAATTCGGATCCCCCTTAAGGCGCGTCCTGACTGAGTCGACAGTGTCGATCGACAGTGTCGATCGACAATGTCGACTCAGTGAGGACGCGGTTTTCGATGTTCTGGTCGACAGTATCGATCGACACTGTCGACTCAGTCAGGACGCGCCTTTAGAATTTAAAATTCCCTCTGACGCCTCGGTATTCACCGCCAAGGATGCGGCTATTCTACATTCCATTCTCCTAATCATTGACCTCAACATTCCAACTGCATATTCACAGGTTCTTTAAGTTCTCTTCAAGCCATCGCCTCTCTCAACCTCAAAAATCAAAACAATAGACTTATCTTCAATATACGCAATAAACTCAGCTCCATTGACCCCGATTCCCAATCGATCCACTTAGTTTGGATCCCTGCTCACCATGGCATTACAGGCAACGAGATAGCCGATGCGGCTGCCAAAAGAGGCTCTACAAGAGGAGTCCGTTCCATTCCTAAAATCCCCTACTCTGACCTATATTCCAAAGCCAAAGAATACACAGACACTCTTTTCCAAACATACATTAACAACACTAAGCTACGTACTGGCCACAAATACTTTACCCGTTACTTCGAGCGACTAAAACCCCCCTGGTACTCCAAACTACCTCTACCCAGGCGCGGAATCGTAACCATCAATAGGATAAGATCCGATCACTACTCATTATCCCATAGCTTGTGTCGCAAAAACCTTGCTCCCGCCTCCCCCTGTGCTTGCGGAGAACCTGTGGAGGGTATCAACCACATAATGTGGTCTTGTAACTCGTATCTCGCCCAGTGCTCTCGTCTCATAAGACAGCTACAGTCTCCACATCTCACCCCCTCACTCCATTGAAAACCTGATTGCTAACTACCCAAAAATGATCCCCCTTATCATATCATTCATCAACAGCACTAACCTGAAGAGTTGAGCTTTAAATCGCCCGCCACATAGGTGGTGGCCTCTGCCCTACATGATCTCCACTCACTAACCCCACAGTGGCTGTATGGCTATATGCACAATAGCGCCGATGCCATAAGGAGGAGAAGAAGAAGAAGCAAACTCCGCAAGTGCGCACCACGCGCCGACGCTGCGCAGCATGACAGGCAACATGACCGCCTAGTTCGCGTCGCGAAAGATCTGCAGCAGATCGTGTCTCTCGTAATCTCATGCAGTGCAGTCGTGCAAGGTGTGAAGTGCATCATCATAGTCGGCGTCGCAATGATGACAGCGCGGTGAAGGTTCCCTGCCGATGCGAAACAAGTAGCTACCGAAGCAGCCGTGTCCCGTCAACAGCTGCGTCATCCGGAAGGAGAGTGTTCCGCGCTTACGTAGGTACCATCGCGTGAGGTGCGGCCGAATCACATCCAACACGCGTCGTCCGCATAACCTGTTATCGCCGAACTCCGCACGCCACGCTTCGAGCGTCGTGGCCTTCGCCGCAAGCTAGTTCGCGCGATATTCCGCGAGGTGAGTGAGCGGGTTAGCTCGCAGCTCCTTGACGCGAAAATAAATTCCCGCATACATTTTTGCCAACAGATGCGCCGGAATGAGACGTGCGAGAACGAGTGCCGCGTGCAGTGCCACCGTGCGATACGCGCAAACGATCCGGAGTGCGATGCGCCGCTGAATTTCCAGAAAGCGTCTGCGACTGCGACGATCGACCGCGAGACGGTTGTGCTACACCGGCGACCCGTAGAGAATCACCGAATGCAGCATATGCGCGTACAACTTGCGCTTCGTCTCACCAGGACCGCGAAGATTCGGAAGGAGTCCTGCGAGCGCGCGAACAACTCGCGCAGCTTTATCCTCGATGGCGACGAAATGCTCCCGAAACGTAAGGTTATTAAAGATTACGCCTAGATGTCGCATCGATTGCTTGATCGCCGCCGACACGAATGTAACCCGCGTTGCGAATGGCCGCACTCGTACCGAAGGCCAACACAGAGGTCTTTGCCGCCGCGACAGTCAATCCGAGCGCGCGAATTCTCGACACAGTGATCTCCGCTTGTACTTCGCATTCATTATGGCCACACCGAGGCAGCTGCTGCGCGACAATATCAGCGTATCATCCGCGTACGCCGCGAATCGACATTCCTGCACGAGCCGACCGCGGACGACGTAATCGAAGGCGATGTTCTATAACAACGGACCTACCACTGAGCCCTGCGGAACACCGGCCCGAATCGCACGCGTGTGGATCTCCCCGTCGACACCACGAAATCAAATGCTACGCTCCGACAGATAACTACGAATCACGTTCACCAGTTAAGCCGGCACCTCCATATTCTCGAGCTGTGTGCCAGGATACAACTCCACGGCACGCTGTTAAAAGCGTTCTTAATATCTAGACTAACGGCCAACGCGACTTCGCCATCATTCTTGGCGTCTATTGCGAAGTTCTTAACGATCTGCATCCTGTCGGAGAGGCCACCGCACAGTGTGACATTTTAACAATCTACTGGGACTTAATTCCCCAGCTATTAATTTGAATTTCTTTTGATGTTTATGTTTATTCTTTTAGTTGCAATATAGACTAGAACTAATATGCCATATTTCGTTGTTATTACTTATCTTTTAAATAAAAGAATTGTTATAGGTATATACTTTTATTTTTATTATAAAATGTGATTAATGTACATTGATTTCAAAGTATTATTAAATTAGTCTGAATCATCAGATTTATACATCGATTCACTAGTATCTAAATCTAAAGGAGGTACAGAGAGTAGTGAAAGAATTCCGTAAGAAAGTTTTGCATGTTTTCTTTTAGAGGGATGCCTCAAGCTGGCTAAAAATGGATCGGATGAAATTAAAAGTCTGTTAATAAGGTCAGTATTTGTGTCGATCCGGGAAGTTTTTTTTGTAAAAAACTCTCTGTACCTCCTGGCGGGGAATTATTGAATCCATTCTAAAAAAAATGCATATATTATATTAGAAGAGCAAACAAGTGCAGGAAATCTATGTTTTCTCTAATAGTATAAAGCCTAATAAATAATACCATAGCAGGAAGAAGTCCATATAAGACCATATAAGGAACTTCTACTCTATAGTACCTGAATAATGAAAGCGAATTATAACATCATTGTGATTTTTTCCTAATATCAATATTCAAATAAATCGTATAAAAGGTACCTACACCGAAACAAAAATAACATCTTCGAATAGCATCCACTCTGAAAGTACTATCAAGAAAGACTGAATGTCCTACTGTATGTTTAGTAACCACCTACCTGTTTCCCTTCAGATGAGACTGTATTTAGGGCCATTTTAAGGCACGTAATAAAACCAAAATCCAGGTACCTATAATAACTGGAATGTCTTTATGATCCTTAATTAATATTACCCGTTTCCGGAAACATTAAATTTACGACTTAAATCCTACATTTTTAAAATGTCACACTGTGCACCGCCGTCCAGGGACGTCGCGCCGAGGAATTCAAGTATACGCCCGGCAATAATCCTCTCGAACGCCTTAAGGTATTCCTAGCGCGAGATGAAAAATTACAGAGAATGCTAATTTGTTTGTAGAATGGAAATGAATATCGTAAGATTATTTTTGAAAAGTTTCAGGTCCGGTTACCGGGCATTTAAGAAAGAATTTTGATTTTGAAATTAGAAAATTTAACATGTAGCCTTATGGAAGACTCCACTTTTCTACATTTTAATCCCGAAATCCTCATGTTTAAAATTTATACACATTAAATAAAATCATTTCCATATCTTCAGAAAATTGCATAGAATCTTTCTAGTTCATAAAAATAAAAGGTCACCGAATGTTTGACAAAGATATTGATGTTCGTAAACAGCAAAACGTAGAGTTTTGACGATAGAATATAACCTGAAATAGAATTGGCAGCGTTGCATCGGTTGCATCATAGGGTTCGTGCATGGCCGAGTGATGGCGCGACAGTAAGCAACGTTGAACGCCACCGGTGGCCATCTGAGAAGTATTGTCGTTATGAATTGGAGGTACTGGCTCTAATGGTACAGAAGTGAATTTTATTATATTTTTAAAAAATGGGAGAAATTTCGATATTCAAATTCTTTTCGATGAGTAAAGATTTCGATGAGTATGAGTTGGCGGCAATATTTGACCGCAGTACACTGAATTCGGTGATTTATAGAGGTTATGTTTCAGAGCTGCACGGATATATGATTATTCTACTCAGGGCCGTACTCCTGTCATTTCATAAACCATGTGATGCGACGTTGCCAGATTTCAAATTTGAATATTTTTCCAAAATTTGAAAATGTAAATAATAAACTTGAATACTTATTGGCCTTATCTTATTTATTCATTATCAGTATTATAGGGAATATGATTATATTATATGTGACGTAGAATTACTGATTTATGAGGGGCCCGCCTGTGGTGGCACCCTTAAATATCGCTCCTACGCGCTAGGAATACCTTAAGGCCGAGACAGACATGGCCGCACCGCGCCTGCAGCGACTGTTGGCTGTGTGTCGGTCGACTGTCGGTGACGGTGACGCGAAGAGCCGGTGCCCACATAACCGCGCCGCGCCCACACCGTGTTTTTGGCCGTGTATTGGAGGTGCGTCGTACATATACAACGAAATAGAACCGACTAGTCCCTACCTAATATAACCCCGCCGACAGCACCGCACCGAGGCCGCACCGTGCCTGACTAGTTTCGTTTACTTTTTGACGGGCGCGGTGCGGTCTCGAGAATTAACTTTCGAGTGCAAAGGATTAATAAAATAATTAAATCTATATTTTTATTTTTATAAATGAAATAATCAATTAATTACACTTTTTACATATGACTGGTTTCTCTTTCATGCATTTTCCGCAGACAAATTTTTTACAAATTATGCAAGTTTGAGTGGTTTTATTATCCATGGACCTACAATCTTATTTGGCATTTCCTTCGTGATTGGGAATTATTGCTTGGGTTGCTTGATGTTTCCTCTTGTAGGTTTTCCTTTTCTTCTTCAAGGAATTCGTAATACTCTGTGACGAGTTTATCTGCACTTCAATTATTAAAATATTTACACAGTTTTCTAAATTTATTGCTGGAATTTTTTAATTCAAGTTAACTTTAAAACCAATTATTTCAGACTTACCAAAAATTCACTTAAACCCTTTTACTTCCAGGCCCCTCAATTGTAATGGGAAACGCTGTCTTGGTATCTTTATTCCAGTTGTTGCCTGATAGAGTATCCATGAATTGATTTCAGCGAAATCCAGGATATTGAAAAATACGTGTACAGGCCATCTATTGCATTTTGATTTCACGCTATATTTCCGCGCCATTTGGTGAACCATATCGACGCGAAATTTAGTCTTATTATAATAACTAATTGTTTCGGGTATTAGCTTTCTATTATTTTTGGTTTTGATGCGTTTATGTTTTTAACTTAGTATCGTAACTTTTTTTGTTGGTTACCAGACATAATAATCCAGGCAACGAAGACCGAAAAAGGCCAAATAGCGGAAAAAATTCCTACAAACGGTAGTCTGAATTTTTAATATTAATTTATACCGCTTAGTATCACGATCGCACACTAGGATTAATCTTTCGATCGGTAAGCGGGTTCATTTCGGCGAACATAGGTCGTTAATACCTCGGTCCCGCGCCTTTCCCAGAACGTGATTACCGGACGACGCCCCGGAAGGTTATTAGGATTATCATTTACGATTATTTTTGAAGGAATGTCACATAAATCAAAGAGTTATTCCTAGTTAAGAACTACCAAGCGGCATATAGCAGGTGCTCCACATAGCAGGCTAGTTACCTGACTAGACCCATAGATTACAACGTTGAAGTTAGGAACGCATGGAGAGCTATACCTGATAGGCATGATAGTTAGAGTTGGCCTATCAGGACTAGAGCACCGACCCAACCACTACTGAAGTCAAATGTCAGGGAAATTCAAAAGTTGGAGTTTACCATCGGACATACGGTATCTTATAGCTTCCTGGTGAAATATCGCTTACGCCAGCGTTATAGGGCATGTAAAAATATATCGCTATATATTATAGTTCGGTACATTTTGTCTCATTCATTATAATGTCGAGCGATATTTTTGTAATAATATATATTATAGTATAGCTCTCCGTGCGTTCCTAGCTTGATGAGTCATTTTACACAGCTGGTGGATCCCTTATACCTGGTTCTCTGTAAGCATATCATTTACTACAGCTACAATTGCGATTGGTGTTCGCATGTACTACCTTTTTTCATGTTAAAACTTCTAAAGCTAATTACTTCTTGCATGAATTTTATAGAGAATGTCACGCTCTACAAGAAGGTAATTTTTTCTAATTCTTTGAAGGGTATAAATTTACGATTATAAATATCACGATTATAAATACCAAGCTAATCTAGGGTTTAATCTCGCCATCAGGTGAGCGGTATATTTCCTGGCTTATTACACATAAGCTGGGAATGCAGTCTCGCACCTTTCTAGGAAAGGTTAATTACCGAACGGATCGGAAATAAGCCGTCTCCCGCAGTACCTACTGTAACCGATACCGCTATACGTCGATTACTAAATCGGCTTGTAAAGAGCAGAATGACGAATTCAATAGATGACGAATCGGGAAGACCTAATACTTAACTCATCGGAAAATACCCAGCGTCATCTTTTGTTCCTTTTACACCCCCAACCTTCTTCAGCCAATCAGGGTGCATAGCGTTGCCCACGACATCCCCTCCGTCGATCAAATGCCGCTTCGTTCCAAACTATATAAGACGAAGCTAAACACGTGCATCTAACTCATGGTAAATCACTGTGAACCATCAAACCTTCTCTTCAATCGAATATATTGTGAAATTAATATACTGAGTACGCGTTCGGTTAATATCACACCACCGTGTCACGCATAATACTAAATTTCGTTAATATTACAATGGACGTAGAAAAATTTATCGAAGAGATAAGAAAGTATCCAGTGTTATATAGCTAGTCCAACGAAAAATATAGGAATGCTGACTATAAAGAACGAGTATGGAAAATACTTGCAACCACCTTGGAGGTTAAAGGTAAGTTCACAATTTTATCGTTTTGTCTTAAAATGGAGCTATTTGGAACGGAATTGAAACACACTTTATTATATTACGAAATTTTTATTAATCCACGAAATAAAATTATTACCATAAAATGAGGTGAAATTGTGCCGCCTGTGGTGAGAATGTGCCGCAAGGATTTTCTACATATCTTTGAATTTGGCGGCTCGAACTTAGTATTGTCAGATGTACCGGCATTTACTAATTAAGTAAATCTGACAATACCAAGTTCGAGCCACCAAATTCAAAGATATGTAGAAAATCCTAGCGGAATATTCTCACCACAGGCGGCACAATTTCACCTTATTTTACGGTACCTATGTACAAAAATTTACAATTTGTGAATCAAAGCATGAGGGCCACACGTTCTTGCCACTCCACACTACCTTCTGGTGAATGAAAGAAATTTTTGAATTGCTCTCGCACAGCAAATGCTTCTTGTGTACCTCTACCGCGACGGTGGGGTAATATCTCAAAATTAGGCAACCTCTCTTGTGTCGAAGCAGTTGCTTTACTTTTTTCGGGCAAGGTGTAGCCTTCGTGCTATCGAATAAAATTGTATAAGGTACATGCCGCGAGTACAATTTGTGTAATAATATTCGGCGATCCCTGAATTGGTCTCATAAAAATTCTAAACTTTTGAGTTAAAATGCCAAATGCATTTTCGGACAATCTCCTCGCCCTACTTAATCGGTAATTGAAAATCCTCTTATCATTACTAAGATTTCTCCCCGGAAATGGCCTCATGATGTTCGTTGTGAGGGGAAAAGCTTCATCGCCTACTATGACAAGAGGAAGTTCAGTGTCTGTTCCGGGCAGGATTTTTTTTCCCGGGATAGAAAGTTTGTTGTTCCGTAGTGCTTTCCCAAAATTTGAATTAGATAAAACACCACCATCTGAATTTCTTCCATAGGCTCCTACGTCTACTACAGTAAAATTGTAAGACGGATCAACTAGAGCCAGAAGCACAATAGAGAAACTTTTCTTGTAGTTCCAGTAGAGACTTCCCGACAATTTTGGAGTTTGTATCGTTACGTGCTTGCCATCCAAAGCCCCGATACAGTTAGGGAACTGCCACTTTTCCCAATATTCGTCAGCTATGGCGTTCCACCTGTCTTCATTTGGCACTGGCATCACTTCATTTAGAAGTTTATCCGCTATTATCCTGCATGTTTCGTGGACTATAGACGCAACCGTTGATTTGCCTAACCTGTAGCTGAACGATATGGTCTTAAAGGTATCTCCAGTAGCAAGATACCTGAAACAAAACATTTATTTCATGTTACATTTCGTTCGTTAAAGGTGGAGTGGATGAATGCAAGAAGAAATGGGCTTCCATTCGAGACCAGCTTCGTAGGACGCTTCAAAAAAGAAGAACAAAATCTGGACAGGCTGCTGCGAAAATGACGAAGTATAAGTATGAGGACATTCTAACATTTTTATTGCCTCATCTCGGTGAAAGGGACGGCTTTAGTAACGTGCCAAAAGTAGAAGATGAAGAAGATGCTGCATTCGAATTTGGTCATGACTCGCCAGACGTTTGTAATGAAGGAACATACCAAGACGGAAATCTCAGCAATGTCGACGAACAGCAGACTGAAGGAGACAAAAAAATAGCAGGTACTAGTACGGACCGAAGTACACGGTTAACAGAATCATTAAACGAATCAATTAAAGAAGTACCAGGTACAAATGAATTGTCTATACGAAACAAAAAGGTTTCCATACCTTCAACAACCAAAAGAAAGATTTCTGGTCGTGAAGTGGAACCAGAAGTATCGCCAGCCAGCCAGCTAATGGCCTACATAGTAGCGGAGAAAGAAGCCGACAAACAAAAAGCGCCAAGTTCAATAGCATGTCAACAAGATCTAGTTGATGCTTTTTTGTGTGGAATCGCATGTACTCTCAAATCACTCGACGCTCTTCTTCTGCATGGAGCAAAAGGTAAGATTTTTGGAATAGTACAAGGGTTAGAATTGCGACAGTTACAATAAAATGCGGGTAGCCAAACAAGATATTTTGCGCCAAATTGCTCAACGTTGCCTTCACCATCATCAGCATAGTCGTTGCCATCCTCAAAACCCTTCATACCTTCTCATCTTACAACAGCAGATCAAATCAGAAATGATAATGGACATTCATGTAGTACCAGTAATTCATTGATTCATATGAAATGAACAGCGACACATGAAGTAATTTATATGTATTGACATAAATGAGATTTTTCGAATTACAAAAATTAAATCAATTGTACTTAAAAATGAATTAATAACAATAATAACATCAATAATGTCCATTATCATTTGTGATAATATTTTGCTTGGCTACCCGCATTGACTTGTAACTGTCCCAATTCTAATTCTTCCACTGTACCAAAAACGTTTCCTTTTCCTTCATTCAGAAGAATAGCGTCGGGTGATTTGAGAGTACGTGCGATTACACACAGACAAGCATGAACTGAATCTTGAAACTTCACTGCACGACCAGAAATCATCCTTCTTTTTGCTGAAGGTGTGGCCCAAGTGTGCTGTTTTATATGTTTAGTATTAGAGAATATTAATATTTAGTATTTCTAATTTTAAGATTATTCATATTTATATCTTTTAATTATACAGGGTGTCCCATTTGAAACAATCCACCTAAATATCTCCTGAGGGGGGCAAGTGACAGGAAATGTTTAGAGACATAAATTGTAGGGTTTCGAGGGGGACATTTGATGCATGCATTTTTTTGAACTTTCAAGGCCATGCTTGCAAGCTGCAAGCACAAGGAACTTTTTCTCAAATGGCAATCGTATTTTTCACCCCAATGAAACTTGTCCGCCTTGATGAGTTGTTTTCAAATACCTCATCATATGCATGTCAATTGCTTCGATTTTACTCGAAAAGCCCCACAGGTAGTAATCAAGTGGCGTAAGATCCGGTGATCATGGAGGCCATGGAATGTAAAGACCCCGACCAATCAAACGATTCGGGAAGTACCATTCAGATGATTCCTCACAGCTCGAGCAAAATGAGGTGGAGCGCCATCCTGTTGAAACTACATTCTCTGTCTCGTCTGCAAGTTCACGTTCTCCATCAGTGCTGGTAACTGATTACGCAAGAATTTCAGGTAATTTTGACCGGTGACATTACCATCAAAAAAGTATGGACCTATCACTTACTCATCGACGATACCGCACCACACGTTCACTTTCCAACGATGCTGATGATCAATGTCTTGACTCCAGCGAAGATTTTCCTTTGACCAATAATGACAATTGTGTCGATTCAATGAACCAATACTATGGAATAATTACTGTTTCAAGTGAAATAAAATTACTTTTTGTAATTCATACTTTTTTTCTTCTCTTATTTGTCTTACATTTATTACATGTAGGAATATATATCTTTTTAATGGGTTATTTAGGATTAGATATTTATTCTTATTACTTTTTCCATCTTTTTGAATATTTGGTTTAATAATTGTAGCTACGAATAAAATTATTTTAAACGATAACTATTTTATTAAATATTTATTATGATTACGAATAATTATAGCATTGATATTATTACTCTTAACGTTTTCAATATTAAATTTAACACTAGAACTACCGAATAGTCGCGGTTTATATGACGGTCGTTTTGGCGGGTGATTATCTCGTTATCTGTGGATTTCTCGTCTACACTGCTATAAAACTTTTTTGTACACCGAAATGTGCTCTACAAAAAAGTATTCTACCAATTTTGACAAAAACCTCACGGGTTACGACATAATCGAGGTTGAATGGAACTCTGAATAAGACACCAGTCAAATTGACTGCCTGCGGTAGTTCTAGTGTTAAGGTAAAGATGGATAAATGCCATCATTGTGTAAGTGCAATTGAACGTTTTTTTAAGCTAGAATATATTTAATTCACTTGTACTACGTTTCATTTTTCGAATGTTCACTTACCTCAAACATACCGCCAAACGTTCTCTTGGTGTTATTGCTAGTCTCCAAAATGTATCTCGTTTCTTCAGTTTCTCTTGGAGTTTCAGTTCAAGTTGATTGAATGTGGACATCGACATACGAAAATATTCGTAAAATTTCGTCTCATTGCTAAGTAGATGAGGTAGCAGCGAGCAAAACTCCCCTTCAACACTTCTATTCTTCCATGCCTTGTCAACCCACATTCTTCTCCGATTTCTGCGACGATTTCTTTTCCAATTAGCATCTTCTTCTAAAGCAAGTGCTACCATCGCTAAATCACAATTTGTGACCCCTTTCAACATTTTGTCTCCACGAAACAGCTCCGCAAGCTTCTAAAAGAATACTGAACTGTAATCGCGAAAGAGACCGTATCCACTATATTAGTTAACAATATATTCAGGTTTGATGGTTCACAGTGATTTACCATGAGTTAGATGCACTGCGAGATTAGTTTAGCGATGGAAAAGGATCGTTTAATTGTAAGTTATAGCGCTTACCTGCTGAGTTCACTATATGCGTTCCGTAAAACCTTACATGGACTTGGTGTAGGACTTGGAGTGTCTTGATAACTGCGAGTGAAATTGAGGTGTAGAATAGGGATGTGCGATAATTCATCGATTACTAAAAATCGATGTTTTTTTACGAGATAATCAATTATTTTAAACGATATTTGCAAGTTCGAAACAATCGATATGAAATTGATGTCTTTAGCAGAATCTCAAAAAAAAACATCGACTTTTTCAATTTCTGTAGGTAATTCTATTTTATTTTATGGCACTATATTATACATACGTTAAATTCTACATACTTACTTTTTAAGCTTATCTGATTTCAGTAGTCGAAACGTACTAGAGTGATGCGCGGGAATTACGTCGTTTCGCTCTGAGAATCTTCGCATGACTGACTGGAAAACTTAAGCACAAGAGCCGGTTTTTTCCGTTTTTTCCGGGTTTGACTGTGGTACACTGTACATGTGTAACACTCAGGTTTGCCTGTGTAAGCGCAAGTTGGAAGGCCTGCCTTCCGGCAAACCATATCGTGTATGGGGACCTTTTCATGATGAGAGAAGAAAATTCGAAGGAAAGTAAAAAGCGTACGAAAGACTCCGGGAAGACACACAGTGCGTCGACGTCCCGTGGTGCGCCTAGTCCAAGGACAGGCGTAAGTGCGTCTCGATGGCTTAATTTATAATATGTCGACCCTGGATAGTAACAGCGGGTAAGGGGTGTCCTAGCTCATGTCCTCCCGTGAGTCCAGTGAAAGTGAGAAAAGGGTCGAGGAGCCATTGCGTTTGCCTAAACATACCGCCCGTCTTGCCATCACGACCGATAGCGAAATTAAGAGAGGAATTAATTAGATATGCTTTAAAATAGACAAGTCGATTAATACTAGATGGTACCTTCATCACAATTGAACAGTAAATAAAATGAGATCATTTATTTTATGGCATTATATTATACATACGTTACATTGTACATACTTACTTAGATCCGGGAAAGTTCCTCATTGTCACGGGGTCGAAGAGCGACCAGTACGTTCGAAAACCTTCGAGCGACCGGAACAACTCGCAAATAAAGTTAATGCATTGTTTGATTTCCCTTACAAATTGGTGAAATTATATTCATTCTAAACCCACCACACAAGATTAATTTGGCGCGTATAGTCCGTCGCGCAAAGACGGAACATTGTTTATTAGAATAGGTATTGCGGGAAACGGCTTATTTCAATCCGCCCGTTAATTAACCATTTCCGGAAAAGGGGTACGACGGAACACAGACTCTAGTTTTTATGACCGTCCCGTCGTTTGACAGAAAGGATCGGAAGCGATGAACCCCGTCCGCGACGGCCCCTGCCACATATGGTCCCTGCCCCGGGCCGTATCTTGCCGGGTAGTACAGTTGTTTGTATATACTAGCTATATGCTCCCCAAACCCCGGGGGGATAGACGGAATAGAACCGCCTAGTCCCCACTTAAGGGGGTAGTCTGCTTTACAGGCTTCAAAAAATCGTTTTTTGTTGCCTAAATCGATTCCAAAACTATTCAAGAATATGTCCTGAAAATTGTAGAGGCCAATTAAAAATATTTTTGAAGCTACGGCAGTTTTAGTCACCGACTCGAGTTTTCGTTTTTTCGATTTCTTGTTAGCTGCGCCGGTGATAGCAAAAAAACTATTCGTCCGATCATAAAAATTCAAAGTGATCTAGCTTCGTTATTAAATTACCTTCTGTGTGAACCTAAAAAGTTCGACAAAATTATTACTTAAACTACTTTTTTTTGCAACTTGAAGTAAATTTTTTTTCTTTTAAATGTATATTTTGCTTTCAAACTTCGAAAAAACTTATAATTTGACAACTTTCTTGGGATTTTTTAGGTTCACACAGAAAAGAAACTTATAAAAATTAAAATTTTTTTTGTCCGGATTGTTTCAGACGCTGCATACGACCACCATCACCGGCGCAGCCAACAAATATCCAACAGCAGGCGCTCCGGCAAAATGGCATTATCTAAGAGATTTGAGGATATTTTTCAATAAAAAAAATTTGACATTAAAGCTGAAATGTAGTACAATATGCTATAAAAATTTGATTCCTGATATACCTTTCCTGCTCTTCCCGAAAAATCGCCGAAAAAACGCTTATTTTAGGCGTCCTAAAGCAGACTACCCCCTTAAGGTATTCCTAGCGCGTAGGAGCGATATTTAAGGGTGCCACAGGCGGGCCCCTCATAAATCAGTAATTCTACGTCATATAATATACTCATATTCCCTATAATACTGATAATGAATAAATAAGATAAGGCCAATAAGTATTCAAGTATATTATTTACATTTTCAAATTTTGGAAAAATATTCAAATTTGAAATCTGGCAACGTCGCATCACATGGTTTATGAAATGACAAGAGTACGGCCCTGAGTAGAATAATCGTATATCCGTGCAGCTCTGAAACATAACCTCTATAAATCACCGAATTCAATGTACTGCGGTCAAATATTGGCGCCAACTCATAGTCATCGAAACCTTTACTCATCGAAAAGAATTTGAATATCGAAATTTCTCCCATTTTTTAATAATATAATAAAATTCACTTCTGTACCATTAGAGCTAGTACCTACAATTCATAACGACAATACTTCTCAGATGGCCACCGGTGGCGTTCAACGTTGCTTACTGTCGCGCCATCACTCGGCCATGCACGAACCCTGATGCAACCGATGCAACGCTGCCAATTCTATTTCAGGTTATATTCTATCGTCAAAACTCTACGTTTTGCTGTTTACGAACATCAATATCTTTGTCAAACATTCGGTGACCTTATATTTTTATGAACTAAAAAAATTCTATGTAATTTTCTGAAGATATGGAAATGGTTTTATTTAATGTGTATAAATTTTAAACATGAGGACTTCGGCATTAAAATGTAGAAAAGTGGAGTCTTCCATAAGGCTACATGTTAAATTTTCTAATTTCAAAATCAAAATTCTTTCTTAAATGCCCGGTAACCGGACCTGAAGCTTTTCAAAAATTATCTTACGATATTCATTTCCATTCTACAAAAAAAATTAGCATTTTCTGTAATATTTCATCTCGCGCTAGGAATACCTTAACCGCAACGACACCGCGCCGACACCACCGGACCGAGCCCGCACCGCGCCGTTTTACTTCTTGACGGGCACGGTCGGTTGTACGAAGTTTCAATCTGTTCTTCCTATAAAGCCGGTCCCAGACAATGCGTGCATTCGGCGAATGCGCAAACGTTCGGGGATCGTACTACGCCTTTGGCTACCCTCCCACACGCTACAGTATTTGGAAAATGTTCCTGCTTTCGGCAAATGCGCGAACGTTCGGGTTCGATGCCGCTCTCCAATTTCAGGGGTCTCGCGGTGTCTCGTATTATGTCTCGTATTACGTAACATCCTCGGCTATCTCCTCACACGCTACAGTATTTCGAAAATGTTCAGGCCACTGTTTCAGTTGAGAAATATTTGCCGTTTAGTGTAGATCAGTGACGGAGAGCGAAATTTCATGGATAGTGAGGATGAGCAAGTAGCTGCGGTTGCAGCACTTTCAATAATTATATGCTGCAGCAGTCTGTTAAAAGTGAAAGAAAAGAAGAAAAATCGCAGGAAAAGAAGATGGTGGATGCTTTCTGTAAATAAAAGTCGTTCGAGGTAAGTCAAATGATACAGGATTCAGAAAAAATAATTAAAGAACGTGCCCATGAATACTGCAAATCACAATCCACAAAATAGCAAGGCGTAACTTTAACTTCACTTCATTCCATTGACCGTAAATAGAATTGAGGACATTGCAGCAAAAACGAGGCAGCTGCATTGTTCGAAATTTTTCAGCAGGGACAAAACGTGTTTAAAAATTCAAATTAATTTATTTTCTTTAGTTTTTACTGTAAAAGTGGTTAACACGTTGGGTAGGAGTACAGTGATTGATAAAACAATATTTTAAAAATCTGTAGTTTTATGAAAAACTAAAAAAAGTTTGGTAGCTACCTCGTTTTTACCACCGAAACCATGACAAAAAAGTGTTTTTTTTTAAATTAATGATAGTAATGTACATGGAGTTTACATAATCCTTTTAGTGGCGAACGACGATATATCGTTGCGTATGCGATGGGCGACATATATATCGATATATTGCGAAAAGTGCCAATAACGATATATCGTTGCGTATGCGATGGCGCCATCTTAAAATAAATTTATAAAACGTTATAAACGGTCTAATTTCATTACAAAAGCATTTTAAAAATTGTTTTTGGGTTTAAACCTTTGCACTCGAGAAATAACTCAGATGCCACGGCGTTTCGTGCGGCAACTCGAGCGGCGCTGCTCCGACGCTCGGGCGATTTAATGAGTTATTTTAATAAAAATGTTTGAAAATGTAATACTTATACTTTATACCATGTGATCTACATAAAACTATGATCAAGCGATGGTTATTGTTGTGCAAATATTGTTCATAGAAGAGAAACTTGTTTATGTTTTTCATCATGTTTAATATTTATGTTATTCGTATGAATTGAAATACAATTGACATTCATTATTCTCTCTTTCTTCCGTTATACGCTGCATTTTGAATGTTTTAAATATCATTCTTAGTTTGGTTTTTATGAGCTTTTTCCAAACTTACAATTAGTTAATTCGTCAAATTCGTCCGGTTATCTTCGCATAAACACCCGGTTTTCGCTCGGCACTAAAAGGGTTAACTGAAAACAAACTTTAATATTCACTGAACATAATTGAGGCATCTGACATATCGTCGCTGCTGTGGAAAAAACTTCTATATAGAAGATTTTATATTTTAAAAACTATTAATAAAGGAACAAATATATCACATAAGATATTCTTCCACAAGGTGAATACACTAATTCGCCTACTTTCATAAAAATGTGCACATAGGAGATTTTTCCACGGCAGCGACGATATTATACCTCGTTTTTGTAACCAACAATATATGAGGATATCTGCACAGTTTCCTTGCATCAAATGTTTCGGAGTAAATAGAGAAGGTAGCTACAAGAAATTGTGGCATGACTGAAACCAAGTAAGGTAGATGTCTCATTTTAGACCCAAACGACAACATTAATATACTTTACCGATTCGTGTATATAACTCCATTTGGCCAAGAAGTGCAAATACCTCGTTTTTGCTGCAATGTCTTCAATTATCATTTGTTCAAAATTGCTTTTGATAATATAATACTTCTTTAATATTTCAATATTTGTTGTAGGTATAGTGCTTCGAATATGATGGAAGACTTAACAAAAGAGCCATGCGGCAAATTCGAACATTTTTGCAGAATGTCTGCAACTGATTTTGAGTTTCTCCTGAACAAAACAGGACCGTATATAAAAAAGAAAGACATGCATGAGAAAAGCCATTCCAATTCAGGAAAGATTAGCTGTAAAAAACGCTCAGATTTTTAGCTTCTGGGGAAAGTTTTGTTAGTCTGTCTTATTTATTCAAGATGTCTAATCAAGTGATATCAGATATCGTACATGAAGTTTGTCAAGCTTTAATAAAAGTACTAAAGGAAGAAATTAAGGTGGGTAAGCGTTATTTGAAGTAGTATTTATTTCAGTCTCTTAAAAATAAATTAAAAACTTCATTTTGGAAATTAAAAACTGTATTTTTTGGAAATTAAACACTTCATTTTTCATCATTCTGCGGTTCTAGTCTACCATTAACAATTCGAAAGGTTGTAGTGGTAGGTTGTATGAATGTGCTGGTTGATAATTAATATATTTTTCATTAACATATTGGGTGATAATAACGGAGTACAAGTTTATAAAGCAGTATTACAATGAGAATAGTGTAATGAGTTAGGAGGCGAAGGTCGTGATTGCAACATTGTCTGAATCCCTGTGTTTGATCGTAATTGTTCATTGAAACTGGTGGATGGATTATGAGAAGGCGACGAGATATGACGCCGTTTCAAGTTAATGATATTTTCAAAAACAACATTATCTATTTGATTCATAACAATTTCCCTATTAAACTCATCGAGTGCTCTCAATTTTGACGCAAGTAGTTCTCCATACAGTGAACTTTGGTCTTTGGCTGGTTTTTTCGAAATTTTATCCAGTACACTGGCTGCTTCAGATAGGTGGCTTTCGATTTGATCCACCTGCATATTGTTTTCATTTTTGTTGCTTTGGTTAATTTTGGAGCTGGAGACTCCGATGACTCCTGTAAACCTTCCTTGCTATTGGTACCCATTTCCTCGTTAATATGTTCTTCAACCTTGAAAAGAAATGGTTGACTACAGTTATTGTACATCAGCCATAGATAAATTTTTTGTATACAGGGTCTTCAAAACTTAAGTCGGCTCTATTGGTGAAATAATGAAATAATCGGCTCTATAATGAAAGACTAATCTTACAAACAGCACGTTTTCAGGAAAAGTTTTAGTCATTCTTGGTCTTATTTTTCAGATGCCAGAGACTGCCGAAGAATGGAGAACAGTAGCAGATGAATATAATAAAGAATGGAATTTTCCCAATTGTATAGGAGCAGTAGACGGGAAGCATGTGATCCTTCAGTCTCCGATGAATAGTGGATCACAATATCACAATTATAAGGGCACATTTAGCATTGTGTTAATGGCCTTGGTGGATGCAAACTACTGCTTCACCTACGTTGATATTGGCTGTCAAGGACGGATAAGTGATGGAGGAGTTTTTCGAAACACATCCTTATTTGAAAAAATTGAAGGAAACGAATTGAATTTACCTCCTCCTCACCCTATCCTCATTCAACAGACATCAATGCCTTACGTAATAGTAGCTGACGATGCCTTTGCTTTGAGTGAACATATCATGAAACCATATCCTGGGATTCACACAAAAAGTAGTAAAGAAAGACATTTTAATTATCGTCTATCGCGTGCTCGTCGCGTTGTCGAGAATGTTTTCGGTATCATGGCTTCCGTATTTCGAGTACTGAGAAAACCAATGTTGCTGCAACCAGCTAGAGCCTCTACTGTTGTTATGACTTGTACCTTGCTCCACAATTTTTTAAGAAAGAGCAGATATTCAAGATCAAGATATACTCCTTTAGAGGCTCTTGATCGCGAGCAGGATGGACAGGGAATAATCGTGGCGGAATGACGATAACAATATGACCTCTTTTATGCCTCTCCGAAATATTCCAAGAAGAAGTGGACTTCAAGCAAAAGAAGTCAGAGATGAGTTTGCAGAATATTTTGCAGGAGTAGGAAAATTACCATGGCAAGATGATTATTGTTGAGAAATTTTGCAATAAAAGTTAGCTGTTATCAAAAAATCAGTTTTTCTTCTGCATTACTACGATTACTACTATTACGATACTATTATACTATTATATTACGATATTGTTATATCAAATAAATCATAAGAGCAAAGAAAATAACAGAAAACTGTACGAACTTATTTTCCAACCCAATAAATATGTCGTTGAGTCGCAAGCTGTTTGCAAGTTAGTAATTATTTCACAAGATTGACTTGCCTCAGATTCAGTAACACTCAAATTTGACACCGCATCAGTCATACTACTGTTTAATTCATTATCAGTTACTAGAGAGAGATGACGTATCGAATAATTTACTCGATACTAATAGGCAAAGTACAGCGCGATCACTGACTTGATCGTATAATTGCAGTAATTAGAATGACTATAACGTCACACTATATCGAAGTTCAACGATTAGAGTCAGACTAACTAAACCAGAAGGTAGATGAACGCTTCGATGTGACGTATAGGTGCAAAAAATGTAAACAGCGTGTATTCGGGTAAATCGAGAGAGGTCCGACGGTACACGGAAACTCTTGATTACGATGCAGATTCTTTCAGTATATATTGTGATATAAAATATTCATATGAATGAAAATGTATTCGTTATTCAAAATTATTAGAATGATGAATGAAAATTTAATCTTATCTATTAGTCATTCAATTTTTAATTTTTTTATGGCGCCCATCTCTGACTCCACAATGATATTCTATTTTATTTACAAATATATAAAAAAACTGTTATAAAATATTTATAGAAATACTATTTATAATCAACATTACCGCAATCAGATGACCGGACTATTGAGAAATGAATAGTTGGATCTTTAAAATTTTTTCCCGGTTCATAAAAAAATGAAACATTAGTAGAGTATCTAAATTTTATGCACAATTCCAATAATTCGAAGCATCATTTAAAAATTTTAAAACATTTTCTTAAAAATCCATAATTTGATTATTGAGTCTCATATGATATACTATTTCGATATATTGTAAGCCTTTACACTGCAAAAACTGCCCTTACAGATATTTCTTCTCTGTCGATTTATTGCCATGATTGATTTGGAGTGAAGAAATTGAAAAAATAATAAAATATTTACCTCTGAGTTAATAGTTTCTCCTGGAGTATATATGGGTTTAAGAAACTTCTGCATAGTTTCAAAGGCAAACCAGTTTGGTTTGTAAATGTCTTCTGCACCAGCACCAGATTTACTGCTGGATTTAACCTTACTTAAAAGCTGGCGGAATATCGCCATTAGTGAGTCTTTCTTCTTCTTTAAATCTGCGACAGTTACGTTGCTGCTAGAAAATGATGATTCTATCTCCTTCCAGGCATCAGCCACTTTGTTCCTGTTTTTGTGGTCAACATGTTTGGGATCCCATATCATCGGAAATCTCTGGTACAGATCCAAAAACTCTAACACTAATTCATTAGACCATTCCATGATGGGTATTCGAGCCGGATATTACAATCTTACAATCACGATTTCACAATGACAATAGACGATCACAATCTCAAAATCGCGATTTAACAATGACGATAGAGGATCACAATTTAACAATCACCATTGAACAATCACGAGTCAACATTCGCGAGTGAACAGTCACGATTTAACTGTCGCGAGTAAACAATCACGATTTAACCGTCGAGAGTAAACAATCACGATTTCACTGTCGTATTATTGACTGTCTTGAACTGATAAATTATAGTATCGGAAAGAAATCAAAGTTGATTTATTTGTGAAACACTGATCGCTATTTGCTCGATTAGCGGTTTGTACTTATTGTGAACTGCCGGTCTGCACGTCGCGTGAGTTGGTAGAAGACTGGACACCGAATACGTTTTTCAACTAGAATCGTACTATCCGGGATGTCAATTCGTCAAGAACTGAGAGTTTTTAGGAAACCCCGAAGAAGTATTTTGGGTACAGAGCGGAGGGGGAGAAAAAGGATTTAGTGAAAATACTCTGCGTCAAGGATAAGCGGAAGGGAGATATACAACTTAGAAAGTTTTCAGCATAGGAAAAAGACAAGGGTCTTTGAAAGGGGTTTTGGCATAAAAGAGGAGTCCGTTCCGTAATAAAAAAAAGAAGAAATCGGTGGAGGCATTCGGGGTGCGCACCGAAGGGCACGGGTTCATAAATTTTTCTACGTCCATTTCAACGCACGAAAGTGTGTTCGGTTCCGCCAATAATTGCACATGGAACAATAGTTTCGATTTCGTGAAAATACTCTGCGTCAAGGATACGCGAAAGTGAGATTTACAGCTCCGACAGTTTTCAATATAGGAAAAAGACAAGGGTCCTTGAAAGGGGTTTTGGCGTTCACGGGGCACAGGTATTCATACGTTTTTCTACGCCCACTTCAACGCACGAAAGTGTTGGGTTACTTGGTCGTCCTTTACTACGCGTCGATTTACCGACAAGACCGCGGATAGCGACCGAATGCCGAATGTTTGGCGCAGTAGAGCTCTCATGCCGGGTTTATACGCTTGCCAAACCTCGACAAGCCATCGCAAATTCAAACGTGTGAATAGGGCGTTTGGCTTGGCTTGTGTAGGTTTGCCAGCATTTGCGTAGGCTTGCTAACCGTGTCGGTTTTTGGCGCAAATCAAAGGAAGTTTGCGGAAGCTTGCGAAGAATTTGTACCTGGCTTACACGCTTGCCAAACGTTTGTGCCGACTGCGGACGGACTTCGTATTGCACTGGAGGCGGATAAACGTGCGTTCCTATTGCGATAGTGTCGCCTATGCAACTAGATTTGATCTAAAGCCCGTATAACCTTCAAGGGTTACTAGATTTTATAGCGGTAAAATTCAAATATTCTATACTAATTTAGGACTGCTATTCTATCGAGAAATAATGAGCGGATAAACCGTTAACTCATAACCTACCGTAAAGTATTTATTAACTAACTTGTCTAATTCAAAGCGCATTAAGTTTATTCTCTCTTAACTCTGCCTTTGGTCGCTGTTCCGTCTTGCGATAAACGAAATTCGACACAACGGTACCATAGTATCACAGTCATAAATACCTCGCCAACCCATAGCGAAGCTGCGAACGCCACGGTTATATACCTTTTCGGGAAATATCGTCGCGAACCCTCTCATGCAGTGACCGGCTTATCCAGGTACGAGAGTTCAAGGTAGCCTGAAGGCGCGGTCAGTGCGCAATACAGGTAGTTCTCTCGCTTAGTTCGCGACTCCGTTTATGCCGGGTTTATACGCTTGTCAAACCTCGACAAGCCATCGCAAATTCAAACTTGTGAATAGGGCGTTTGGCTTGGCTTGTGTAGGTTTGCTAGGACTTGTGGCTGATCCGACGGAGTGTCGGTTTTTGGTACAAATCAAAGAACGGCACTTGCGGCCGATGCGACCGTGCCTTGACGCACCCTCGGTCGAGAACAAGGATGCGGTATTCTTCGCCCTTGGGTGCGGCGCTCGGAAAACCGGGAAGCAACGGTACCTTCACCCTTTGGACACGGACTCGGAAAGCCCCAGCGTCATCGACTGTTCCACCGACTTCCCCCTAATAGCGAAATAGGGTGCAAGCATCGCCCACGCTATCCCCTCCGTCGACCAAACGTCGCTACGTTCCGAACTACATAAGCCAAGGGGCTCCGCTTGCCTTGTCTTGTTACTGTCAGTCATCAACGCGTCTTGTATCTCCTCAACTTGAATATATTTATATCAGTCTTATAGTGAGTGCAGTGTCCAGTTCATTCGAACTAGATCCTTCGTTACCCGTTTCCGCACCTTTGAAGCAGAGTGGTTTAGCGTTCCTCTATAGCCGACCTGAACCGGCATAAAGATGAATAATTGGTCCAATGAGGATATTTTTAAATTCCTCGAGTGCTACCAAGCAGAACCCTGCATTTGGGACCCGAGAAATAAGGATCACAAAGATAAAGTAAAAGTAGCTGATGCCTGGAGTCGTCTAAGTGAAATTGTAAAGAAACCTGTGAAGGAAATTAAAAACAAGAAAGAAATTCTCATGGTGACGTTTCGTAAACATTTAAAGAGAAAACAAGATTCTATTCGTTCTGGCTCAGGTAAAAATTTATTTACTTATTTAAAATAGATACTTGGCCCCCGCACACTACAGACTTTTTGGTCGGCCGACAGTTTAGTCTAATCGGGCTGCATCCTCGCACACTACGCAGATTAAACAGTCTGGTTGGTGGAGTATTGTTGATCACTATTGTTGATTACTTGTTTCGTTTTATTTTCTACCCATCAGTATCGAAGTTTCACTTCTTCCGCGCGTGGCGGCCATGCGTTTTGGTTTTTTTATACAGTGCAGGTCGCTTCTCTGCTTCATGGATTAAGATTTCGATTGCATTTTCAGTAATTAACGACATAATACGGCACGTACGAACTGTTGCCTGGTGTATGTGCTAGAGCGAACTCAGTGCGTCGCCGATTGTACAGTCGACTAATGTGCGCACTCGTATACCACGCGGTATACAAGGTATTTCCTCGATTAATTCAAGTCTAAAAGTTTCGGTCATGAGGACTTAGAGAAGTAGAGGGCGGTATACAGCGTTCTAGGAAAAGAAATGTAGTAGCGACTGTACTCCCACACAGGCTCACTGTATGCATGGACGTACCTCTACACATACGTAAAATAGCGCGAGTGAATGTGGTAACACCGTGATCATAGTCAGGTTATGCGACGATAATTTGTCGTTACCCCGTGTATTTGTTAATATTCGTTATTTCGAAATTAAAAATGTTGGAACGATTAAGATGGAAGGGTAATAAATTTATTAAAGCGAGCGATTTAAAGAAACGTATTAACAGAATGGCGACGATGAACGCATCGTACAGTGTTGCCACATCGCTACTCATCCCAACCTCAATTGAATTTCAATAGTTTATCTTTGAAAGCCAATCGTTCTTTAATAAAACCTGAATTTGATGTTTGTTTTTGTTAAAAAAAATTTCTAATTTACAGAATAATCAATGTATGAAATTTGTATGTACCCACTATCAATTTATTTAATAACGTTTTCCGTATTCTGTGCGACAAATGTAGCAAAGTAACCCCCTTTTTTTTTCATTGGTAGATTTTACGCCACTTTTTAATAAAAAAAATTAATAGTGACAAGTAACTTTTTGCATAATTGACCATAAAGCAATGCTCAGTAATCTCTCTTTTATTTCTTGTGGGATATTAACGTACTTTTTATTTTTTTGAAAGTCTTTCTATGATTAGTTCTCATATTTGTTAAATAAAACGGAGTAAAGTAGCCCCGGTTAACGGTATATGGAACGCGTATAAAAGTGTCTTTCGAAAAACATGAATAACAATTAAACTACACCTACAAAAAAATGCAAAAATTAGAGGAGGTGTAGAATACCTCAATCTCTATTTTATCAAAATTTGAAATAAATTTACAGAAAAGTGGTTTTGGAGAGGAAATACCTTAAGCAGTCGGCCGACAGTTGGTAGATCTTTTAATTGAAAGGGAATCGGTCAGCCTTTCAAACTTTTTTTTCGGCCGATTTAAAATCGCTGGGTGTACGCACTTATATGTGAAGGGTACACGGGAAAAAGGGGCTCATAGACATTTTATCGAAAAACTGGGATATTATCACGTTGTATAGAATTTTTACAGTTCTCTCTCTCTCTATTGCCCCATACTCTTGAAACTGGAAAAAACAGGCTCAATGCACAGATATTTTCGATTAAAATTTAGGCATACAGGAAAAGAAGGGGCTCGTTTCTTTCCGTAAATTGCTCTCCTGTAAAAAAGGGAAAATGTCGATGAGCCCCTTTTTCCCGTGTACCCTTCATATGTCTCAATGTCTATTAAGCAACCGACTAAAATGTCGTCCGACTCAAAGTCTTTAGTGTGCGGGGGGTCTAAGACAACACATTTATAGGTTAAGACAATACATTTGATAAATAAATGATGCTAACAAAGTGTATATTACTATATTTGTTTTAGAATTTTGAAATAATAATAATTATTATTATTTTAATTAAATGTCTAGAATGTAATTAAGTATTAACACTGTTGTGAGTGTCACTAACAAAATGTGGATGTATATCTGACGTAAATAAATAATAAATAATAATAATAGCAATAATAATAATAGTAATAATAGTAACAATAATTTCCCCTCAGGAGTCGAAGATATGTACGAACCAGTTTGGTTTCCATACCAGCTCATGGAATCGTTTCTTCTGCCAGTATATACCACCAAGATTGGTTTGAACTCAGAAACGGTAAGTAAAAACATTTCAATATTTTGGAATTAATCAATTTTATAGTTTGTATAATATTAAGTATCATACGTGCTCTGAAATTAAGTTAGAAATTAGGTAGGTACATAGTCTGTTAGAACTCGTGATCAAGTATTCGTACTGTTACAAAAATATGAAGCAAATTCGTCCCTAATCTTAATGGCATTTACCGGCGATCTTCGAGGTACATGTGGCAAATTTTGTATTGCATTATATTCATGTATATTCCGCCATGCTCCAGATGTTATGAGATCCCCATTACTATCGTATACATCCAATGTTCCGGGGGGAGTATATCTTTCTGAAGAAGTTCTACTTTTTCTTAGAAAGTTGTGTAGTAGCACACAGGTCATAGTAACTTCTTTCACAGTTTCAACATGTAAATTAATAGGTTTTCGAAAAATTCTAAAAACTGAAGTTAGAATGCCAAATGTATTCTCCACTACAACCCGGGATCTACTCAAACGTTTATTAAATATCCTTCTTGGCGATCCGATCTCATGACTTCCTGGGTAAGGTTTCATAACATGCGTACTGATTGCAAAAGCACCATCTGCTAAAAACACGTATGGTACGTTTATGTTATTATTTGATCCGGGAAGTGGGCATGGCGTGGGAAAGTTAATTTCGTTTCTGCAGATTTTTTGCCATAATAATGAATTGGTAAAAACACCACCATCGCTAATTCTCCCTTGACATCCTATGTCAACAAATTGAAAGTTATAATTGCTATCGACTAATGCCAAAAGAACTATACTGAAAGTTTTCTTGTAGTTGAAATATTCAGTTGCACTATGAGGTGGGCTTTCGATAACTATATGTTTGCCGTCCATCGAACCCACACAATGTGGAAATTTACTTCCGTATTCTATTTCTATATTCATCCAATCTTCCACTGTTGAAGGCATCTGAAACGATAGAGTATTGTGTTAAAATAATAATCAAAATTTGAAGCCTTTTTTTTCGTGTCGCTGAGTTTATAATGAAATCAAATATTTGCAGCAATCAACATCAAGAGAAGCAGCTTTCGATGAAACGGTGGATGGAGCCGAGGAGGCAGAAAATGATAATCGCTTAACGAGTTCCTCGACTTCTGCAGCTGCGGCGTCTTTACAATCAACGAAGAAATATACGGCAAATTCTCGTCGTCGCACTGCTTCAGATGCAACTGAGCAGCAAATGGCCACAGCGTTTAGCACATTAACAAATGCACTTGTTAGTCAACGTCAGTCACAAACTACAGGTGCAGATAAAGAGGAAGATGAATGCGACCTTTATGGTAAACTTTTAGCCCAAAAGATACGGAGACTTTCGCAAGACGAGAGGGTTTTAATGATGTACGAAGTAGATGGTTTATTCATCAAAATAATGAAACAGAGGTCGCGTGAAACACCATCCTCTCAGTATTCTAGACCACCATCATCAGCGTCAAGTGACCGTGCAGTAGTACCAAACCGATCTTTACATCTTCAAACGTCATTTTCTGAACCTCTTTCCACTCAAAATCCTTATCCCTTGACCACGAATCTCATCTCGAATTTTAGAAGAACCTCAACTCCATTACCACCACCATCGCCTCAAACTGTTTACTCAACCGAAAGTAACTTTCCGATTCTAACCTCTACCATTAACCCTTCCGCTACCAGCGGGACACATATGTCCCAAACAGGATCAAAAATTGGCAGCGAAAGGGTTAAAATAGTTGCTGATGAAATAATCGTGCCTTCAAAACAAAGCATACATAACACAGCATTCTTCAAGGCAAGCGAACATTTTCAACAGTATGGTAAACATGAATAAAATTAATTTAATTTAATTTTCTATAGGTAATAATCGGTTTCTCGGTTCCTCTTCGAACCCATTTCAGACACGCAATGACCCACAAATACTTGAATTCCCTATTTATATAACTCTATGAGAACTGTTATCCCCTCCATTCCACACTTACAATCCCTTCCTTCTTCTCAACCCCCTAACAAAATTTACTCAACATTTTAATTTCTAAATTATTGATTGATAAATTTGATGAAGTTCAACACTAGCAGTTGTAATATTTATATTGTCTTTAATTTTGTTCATAGAAAAACTTTCTAATATCTTTCTTCTAATATGTAAGTGTGGAATGGAGGGAATAACGGTTGTGATAGAGTTATATAAATAGGGAATTCAAGTATCTGTGGGTCATTACGTCTCTGAAGAGGGTTCGAAGAGGAACCGAAACGTCAAACGTGTATTGTTTCTTATTGTTTGGCCTGGTATATTACCTATTGAAAATTAAGTTAAATGAATTTTCAACTACTTAAGGCAACAGAAAAATTATCTTAAGAAACATGAATAAATAATAATCGTTCGGAACACTGACTGATATTTTTGTACATCTCTTTTACTTTACCTTTATTTCATCTTTTAGAACTTTATTAATAGCTCTGCAGACTTCACGTACAATATTTGATATGGCCGAGGTGGATACTTTAAACAAGTAGTGCAGACTTTGGTAACTATCACCAGATGCTAAAAATCGTACTGTGATTACCAGACGATATTTAGCAGGTATAGCTTCTCTGAAATCTGTATTTTCCTTAGAAATCAGAGGTGAAATTTCGTTCAGCAAATATTCAAAATCAGCATAACTCATCCGGCAGAAGTTACTAAACTGTCCAGATGGTTCATAAAGTAGCTCATGAATTTTTTCTTCCATAAATTCTCTGCAATCCAGAAATAATTGATACAAACATTATAACACCGTTAAAGCAATAATTGTTATATAAGTTTAATTATAAAACAATAATTTCATATAATTAATTTCATATAATTATACACGTGAAATTACATTACAATCATATTACAGTAACATGAATGAAGTTACAGGCCTGTGAAGTTATAATAAGTTATTGAACTAGTGGGGCGCCGCGGCCGAGGCCGCGATTCGTGGCCTTAAGTACATATTGTGTCAGTTACGGCTAAGGAATCTGAAGTATGCAAATTTCAAATCTGACATCTACAATTTCAAACAATAACATTAGAAGCCAGATTCTGACATTTAATTAAAAAATTCTATGCTTTACATTCTAATTTCACTTGAAACTTTGAACGTCAGATTCGTAATCATCGCGGTCAAAAATCCCCGAGTACCTTTTTTCAGCCCGATCTACGGTACATTAAAAATATAGAAAATTCTGGTCAGCATCTGGAAACTGTGGAAAATCAGAGCCGACTTGCTATATTGATTTTGTCAGAATTCCGGAATTCCTACAAAAAGCATTACTATACGGCCTCGTTACATACATACATACATACATAGCATCACAGCGCTTTAGTAAATAGAGATAATTACCTGGTACGGTTTTTATGAATTTGTAACATCCACCATCTTCTTTGCCGTATTTTCCGCTTTTTTTCACTTTTTTTCTTATTTTTATAATGAAGATAGGTTAAGCCAAATGTTAGAGCTGACACTATCTCGACGTCCGTCATGCTTGCTTCACCAAAAAACACTGGCGCATTCGCAAGCGTCTTGATGGCGATGTTTGGTTCTCCCGTGGCTCGCCCGTGTCCGGGCGCACGTGTTTTTTTCGACGGACTCGTGGTGCCCGCGTATCTTTTTACTGCGTACCCAAGCGTACCCAAGCGTTTGCGTAGGTTTGGAGTTTGTCGCAAGTGCCAAGCGTGTAAACAGGCATCCAAATTCAGCCAAGCGTTTGTGAAGGTTTGGAGTTTGTGGCAAACGCCAAGCGTGTAAAAGCGGCATCACACACTACGCGAAGGATCACAAATGGCAAATATTCGCCGACTGCACGCATTGTCTGGGACCGACTTCAGACTTCCTGTGTCACTAACCAAACCCCGAAATAAAATCTTCATTTTTCGAGTTCTGGCTAGCTTTTCGGGATGTCGTCCCATTGTGCGGCGCCTCGATCCCGCTCTCCAATTTCAAGGGCCTCGCGACGGGGTACCGGTCGCGACGGCAAGGCGGTGTGTCTCGGTAAACGCAAAGCGCCTGGACCCCTTCTCGGGTTGCAAATAAATCAACTATGCGTAGCTGGGCACACCATGTGGGAGCGGAGGCGAAGAAGCCCGAAGTTACTTCGTCATCCTTTACTACGCGTCGTTTTACCGACAAGACCGCGAATAGCGGGCGAATGCCGAATGTTTAGCGCAGTAGAGCTCCCACACACTACGCGAAGGATCACAAATGGTGAATATTTGCCGAATGCACGCATTGTCTGGGACCGACTTAAGAGCTTTCATACATATTCTTATGAAATAAATGTTGATTTTTAGAAAAAAATTCTTAATTTATTAAAGGAAATAATTCTCAATATAATTTCTTATTTCTATAATAATCTATTTAAATAATCAAACATATTTTTATGTTTATAAATTAAATAATCAATTAATTACAATTTTTACATATTATGACTGGTTTCTCTTTCATACATTTTCCGCAGACAATTTTTTTACAAACTATGCAAGTTTTAGTAGTTTTATTATCCGTGTATCTACAATCTTATTTGGCATTTTCTTCGTGATTGGGAATTATTGCTTGGGCTGCTTGATGTTCCTTCTTGAAGGTTTTCATTTTCTTCTTCAAGGAATTCGTAATACATACTCTGTGACGAGTTCATATGCAATTATCTACACTTCAATTATTAAAATATTTACACAATTTTATAAACTTATTGCTGGAATTTTTAAATTCAAGTTAACTTTAAAGTCAATTATTTCAGACCGACCAAAAATGCACTTAAACCCTTTTACTTCCAGGCCCCTCAATTGTAACAAGAAACGCTGTCTTGGTATCTTTATTCCAGTTGTTGCCTGATGGAGTATCCATGCATTGATTTCAGCGAAATCCAGGATATTGAAAAATACGTGTACAGGCCATCTATTGCATTTTGATTTCACGCTATATTTTCGCGCCATTTGGTGAACCATATCGACGCCAAATTTAGTCTTATTATAATAACTAATTGTTTCGGGTGTTAGCTCGGCCCGTCAAAATACTGGCTGGATCAAATCCTTTCCTTCTCCTTTTTTATTACCATATATTATATTATATCATATAAAATAATTTTTTCATAAATGCGTGGACAAAACCGTGTCGCCAAAACCCCCGGCGATCTTGGGACCCGATGCGCGGAGCCAGGTACTTAACGCGGGTCGTGGAGGATCGTGCCGCCGCCTCGCTCTCAAACGCTCGACGTCGACCACCGCCGGTTCCGGAAATATCTTGTCGAGGATCACATCTATTTAATCCAACGGAATCGTCTCCGTCGCCGGGGGAGCGGCTCCCTTCAGTTTTCGCATCACGATCCGGTACGCGCAACCCCACGGATCGCGCTCGAGGTCGTTAATTAGTTTGCGCCACGAGGCAGCGCGCGCGCGGTGGATTTCGCGGCTCCCTATCGTCGCGCCGGCGCCTTCGGATTCTCGCGAGCTTACGCCGAATGTGCGTGCAGTCGTCGCGCAATTCCGCAAGGCGGGGACTCCACCAATACGTAGCTTTCTTACGAAACGAACCGTACGCACCGTGAATACGCGTCGAAACGACATCGCACGCTTCGCGAAGCGCCTCTGAAATCGCGGCTACACGCGCGTCAATATCCGCGTACGTCTCGCGCCTTAGTACCGGAGATCCCATATACGGAACGATTAGCGCGACGCGCAGAAAAGATCCTCATTGAAGCTGATCTTGGACCAGCGAGGACCGAGTTCCCGTGCACGCGAATCCGGGGGACCGTGACCGTCGTCGCGCCGCATTCGCACCCGAAACGTAATATAACGATGGTCCGATAAGGTTTCACATTCAGAGAGTACCTTCCATTCCAGCACTGCCGTTCGGAAACCGGGGGACGCCCATGTGAGGTCGACGACCGAGGAGCCCGTTGCGCGCACGCACGTCGGAGTCACACCCACGTAGAGGAGTCGGAGATCCATTTCTTCCGCAAAGTCCGCAAAGGAAATAGCCGCATCGCCTCGCGGAGGTCTACGAGCGTAGCCTCGTATTGGCGTATCGGTATGTTGGGCGACAGGTAGCACGACACTACAAACAATTCGCCGCACGACGCTATCACGAAACTATGTCCCTTATGCTGTTACAGGCACGCGGGTGAGAGCGACGACGATCTTCGCCAGTGAATCGCCGCCATTCCGGTGTGATCGACAAACCAGAAGGACGATGACGGCCCGTTGGGTACCCGGTACGGCTCCGCGAGGATGACAATGTCTATCCCCCACTCCGCTGCGTGCTTGGATGCACAAGTTTTGCGCGCCCGCGCTGTGATTTAAATTGGCTTACAGAAACTTAGGCATTCCGACGAGGAGCGTTGAGAGCGGCACCAGACGCCGCGGCTACTCTACGAGTCGTCGGCCCGGGTCGAATATTTTTACCTGGTAAGCCCTGCTAAGAATGAACGTTTGCAGGTCTAAAAGGAATGAACCAGGTCTTAGGGAAATGTAGAAAGTAAACTTTGCTTGTCCTTTCATAGCCTATATAGTTACGGTGAATATCAGATGCAAACAGGTCTAACCCGGACTTTTCACAGTAGACCTGGGAAAGCCGTTATTATCCTATCGCAGGTACTAACCAAGTCTAAGATGGCCTTCTGAATTTTGTTTCCCCCACTCTTTTCCCCTTCCTCCCACGTATACCGCATGTCCCATAAGAAACACAACAAGCGACATTTTTACCTTCGGCAGTATTTGCCGACGGTGCATGAGTCGGTACATGTGCACCGTCGGTAAATACTGCCGAAGGTAAATGTCGCTTATTGCGCTTCTTATGGGACATACGGTAAATAAATATGCAGTTATTTAATTTGTATTTAACACACTTAGTGTCATAAACGTCACGTGTCGAAAAATCGTGTTCAAAAATTGTCTGTGGCGAACGAAAATTACGCTCGCCATTTCGACCCGGAATCGGCCTATGGACTCGACAGTAAGGCTGTGTTCCAATCCGACAAAAGTTGCATTTAGTATATACTTGGTCGGTACTGACTCCGCCCCTTAGTACGTAGTACGCATCCGTAAAAGGTGGTGGGGGGAAAGTCGCGACGAAGTAACTTTCTCGAGACTTTTTCGTCTGCTCAGTTCGAGCAGACGCTTTTTTCACCATAGAGGTATAAAGACTAGAGTTTTTCACCGGGTATAGGGACCGTTCATGACGATTGCTACGCCACCTGATGGCAATAATTAGAATGTTTGGAAGAAAATTGTACAAGTGTTCATATGGGAGAAATTTTTTATTATTGAAATATTAATTATTTGGAAAAGTAATTAGTATCAGCAAGCATCGACGCTACAACTCCCTCTATACTTTTTGGTTTAGTTGGTTGAATCGTTGGTTTAGTGCTAATTCCTTCTAAAGTAAAAAAATTTCCCCGTGAAAAATTAGAAAAATTGAGAATTTTTGGTGTATTTGACGTAAAGAAATATTATTTTTAATTATCATTTAATTCTATTTAATAAAAAATAATATTTCTTTACGTTAAATACACCTAACTCAATTTTTCTAATTTTTCACGGGGAAATTTTTTTACCGTAGAAGGAGTTAGCACTAAACCAACGATTCAACAATTTCACCGTGTTATTCAAATAGAAATCAGAAAAAGCGATTGAGACACCCCTAAATATTGAGTGAGAATGTACACCCGGCGACATATTCAAAGTTACATTAAATAGTAACCAAGCCCGCCCGCCCGGCCCGCCAAGAGAATTAATTAAAAAAGTTTTTTTTTTGAATCAGTCTAATAAGTATATTCATAAAATTGCTATAAACGTGAATTGCTACAAATGTGACTTGACGGGTTTTGCATCTATACCCTCCAGTCCTACATTAGTATAGAAAATATTCGAATTTACCGCTCTACTAGCCTAGCGAGCGTTCCATTACCCTGGTGGAGAGTCGACACCAGTTGACACGAGTCGACACAAGAGTCGCTGGGAGTCGTGTCTGCTAGTGTGCTAACTGCACATGCGCGTAGTACGATACTATAGGCTGGTCTATACTAAGCCTAAGATGAATTGGAACACAGCCTTAGGCTAGGCCGACTCCTGCCTTAGACGCCCTGTGGTCCTCTTATATAGTAATTTACCGCCGTTTTACTACAGAGAGAGCCGACAGCCGGAAGCTAGGAGCCGCGAGCCGAGGGCCTATCTGGCCCTATCGGCGCTATCTGGTGTCAGGTCGCCAAAGCATGACGGGTCGCCAAATGTCAAACTTTAATTAAACACAAACTATCAAAATATTTAAATAAGATAATTGATCATTTTCTTTTTTACAAATATCTATTGTTAAGGTTTAAAGAGTAGATAAATACCAAAAGTATTTAAAAATCTGACACAGGCAAGTTCCCTATTAATTAATTATTATTTGAAAACCACTAAATGTATTAAATAACTTAATTTATGAAAATGATAGTAAATTTTAAGTCAGATTTTTATTATATTCTTTTCGTTGAAAGAGAGGGAAATGAGTTGAGAAAATAGGAGCATCATATTCCTCACTCCTTCCCTTTCCCGCTATAATAATTCCTCTTTCAATGAAGAAAATTAAATTTTAATTTTATTTATCTATATTTTATTCATTCACAAAAATGTGTATATTTTTATTTATTTATTTATTTATTTATCAACATTATAGAGAGGAATTAATAAAATTGCTAATACATTGCCCGCCCTTTCCTTTCAATTCAAGGCTACCTATAAATAATTTTCCGTTCAGAATGTTTAATTGATTATCTATGAATTTTAAATTATACGAAAAAGAGCTAAGCAGCACGTGTTAGGACATCGACTAGCTTGAAAGAATATATCCGACTTATTAAGGACAGTGAAGGCCATATTTACATATCAGGACAACTCAGGTGTGTGTGTTTTAGAGGACAATCCCTTTACAGGTATCCTAAAGGCGCGTCCTCACTGAGTCGACAGTGTCGATCGACACTTTCGACTAGAATTTGTCGACTGGATTTTGTCGACCGGCATGTCGATACAAGGCGGGCGGTTTGTTCCGATCCTCGGCGTAAACGGGCCCCCGGTTGGATAAATCTTCCCGAACGGTCATCTATTGAATTCGTCATTCTCTCCTTTACAAGACAGATTTAGTATTCCACGTATAATGGTATCGATTAAAATTTTCGGGAAATGTGCGGGACTGCAAGCACATTTGCCGCTTTCGCCGAAATATATCGTTCGCTAGTGAGGTATTCAGATCGCGGTGCTATCGAACGGTACGAACCGATATTCTGAATTCCGTCTATCGTGCGAAGGAACACAAATAAAAAAATAAGCATTCGAGCATCAGCCAAGTAATTTAGCGTCTGCACGAAGCGAACAGTTTGGGGCGGCCTTTGAGCATCGCCAAAAACCAGCTCAGACGGCACAGTGCACGAAATTCGTGGGCTGAGCCGGCTAAACGCATATTGTCACGCACAGTTGTGTTATTTCCTGTGTAAAGTCATGGAAAATTATTTGATAAAAAAAGTCTTAATTCATCTCGGTGAATAAAATTCGAGCGAAATAAAATAATAAACGGAAAAACGGAGACGATAAACGTCATTTCATTGAAATAATTTTTTGCGAATTCTTCTTGCTTTGCCATGTACAATTTCCCTCATGTTCCCAACAACTTATAGCGTTTTTCACTATAGAATAGCCTACATTTTAGTTAAATTCTCTTCCTCCTGTAACTATACAATGAAATATTGCAATATAAATAGAAAATTATAAGTAACACATACATTACGCACCAAGAAAACATTTTATTCGTAGTTAATAAATGTTTGCTTGAACATGGCAAATAGATATTTTCGTTATAAGGGCGTAAAGCGCCGTTTTTAACGAGTATCAAGTTTTCCGCACGAGCAAGCGAGTGCGGCAATCACACGAGTTAAAACGACGCGAAACGCCCTTATAACGAATTCTATTTTTTGTCACTAAGTGTGAAATACGAGGTTGACGGGGTTGAGGATGCCCGTGAAACCGAGTTTTACGCACTGAGTGACGAAAATAGTCATTTCGGTGGACCAAATAAATATTCATTAACTATTACAATTTTTTATTTGATATAATAAAATCTTTTAAAGCAACTGTTAAGGCAACGAAATAAACATTTTAATGATTAACATACGTATATTTTCTTGTCCTTACGAAATATTTATTTCGCAATACTTGAAATTACATTTATTAACTAACGATAAATTGTTTTCCCATGTCATCGCACCGCTGCCGAAACAACCGCCCGCCTTGCCGAACCCTCTGCGTTCTACTCGACCACCTTTGATATTTACCGACAACTCGTGGAAAACCAGTCGACATGTCGATCGACAAAATATGTCGATCGACCAAGTCGACTGCCGCGTCCTGACTGAGTCGACAGTGTCGATCGACAATATCGACTCAGTCAGGACGCGTCTTAAGACTCTACCAGGTCTACCCAGGTCTAAACAGACCTTAAAGCAGGTCTATTCAGAATGGAACAGGTCAAAATCTTCGACTCGGGTATAATCAAGTATTCCGAGGGAAGAGGTCTAGTTAAATAAGAACCTAATAAAAATAAACAACAAAACGTGTGGCCACTACACGCGGAAGAAGTGAAACTTCGATACCAGGTTCTCTGAATTTGATTCCGGTGGTATTAGTTTCAATTGGCTCTATACAAGCCTTTTACTATGCTTCTTCGTAGAGCCAATTGAAACTAATACCACCGGAATCAAATTCAGAGAAACTGGTATCGAAGTTTCACTTCTTCCGCGTATGGCGGCCACACGTTTTGTTGTTTTTTTTTCACCCTCAACTGTGCTCAGATCCATCAATGTTTGATTGTGTGAATTTAATTCTTTCTCTCCATCCTCGATTTCGTTCTGTACTAGTTTTAGGTAGTACCTTCGTCGTCGCTTTCTTTACACGTTGCCTCTCATGAAACTCTTGCCTGTTGTTTTCCTGTTTTTGCCATAATAATTTTAATATAACACACACGCGAAAGAATGTTCAGTGTTCATTAACGTTTACGAAATGGAAAGTTTATTTAACACGTTGCCTGTCACTGTACTATTTCGACCGTTCTGTGGCCTTTTTTTGACATAATAATTATAAATTAACACACACACGCGCGCGCGAAAGAATGTACATGCACGGTGGTTACTTGAGAAAAGTCGCGACTCCGATCGCAGCCTACACGAGCTCCGTATGGCCGGCTACTCGACGCGGTAAAATCCGGAAAACTAAAAATGCGACAAACGAAATACAAACAACTCACAAGTAACTCTACGCCCTCTAGTCTGGCTTCTTCCAAGGATACGCCCCAAAAGGGTCCTAAACGCTAGATTTATGGTGAGCCTAAACAATCCTCTTAGTGGAGGTGCGACACTGCGTCGCCTCGTAATATGAATAATAGCTTCCATTGCCCGAAAAAACCCTCTCGAGCAACACAAACCAGACCCCCTCTGCACAGTCTAAACAGCGATTGATTTTTACTTCATTTATTCTTCAGTTTCAAATTAATAACTATAACATGTGCGATCAAGAGTAGATCTCCTCGAGGTCGTAAATCCCGAAGGCACTACTGCGTGGCACGACTAGTGACCGAAAACGTGGAGTGGTGTATTTAAACCGTATCGGTTAGTTGAAATGATTTAACACTGCACTCACAATATTACTGGTGATTATATTGGATTCAAAGAGATACAGTAATTCCGTGATGTAGCCGTGGTTTATAATTAGATACACTGCGAGATTGTTTTGAGGGAAAGGTGTGGGACTGCGAACGCATTCGCAACCTCCATTCACCAAAATATACCGCCCGCCTCGCTGTTGCGACCGATGTACAGATTAAATCTAGATTAGTGCGTTACATAGGTTGCGATAATAGTGAGCGGTAAGAGATGACGTAGAAGTCCCCTTTGCGACGGAACACATATATTGCGAGGCTGGCTCGCGAGGACGCCGCGCAAGGCAGCCTCAAGACATTTTTGCCTCGGAATATGTAGACAAACGAACGGCGGCAGTTTCACTAGGCAAGACGATCCAACACGAGGCATGCCTCGCGCGGCGGCTTCGCAAGCCAGCCTCGCAAAGTCAACACATGGCTTTAACGTACACACGGTCGGGAGTGGTGGAATGGGGCAGGATCGCGGGCGGTGGAACGGGGCAGAGTCGACAGCGGTGTATTGGGACAGGGTCGAGAGCGCTGTATGAGTGAGATACGGTCGAGAGCGGTGGAGTGTGTGGGTTTCGTTACGGTTTTTCGTCTTCTCGGGCGCGCATGCAGTACCCTCCGCAAAGAAGTTTCACTTCAAAATTTATTTGACATAAATAGACATTTATTTATATCGAATAAAAGTCTATTTAAATTAAATTAATGTCTTGCATCTCTTTTTCATCGAGTACGAACCTAGTAGAACATTTATCTAGTTCAAATAGTTTTATGTTAGGTCGATTTGTGAACATGCTAGTTTCTAACATGCTCGACACTAGCAAGGCTTTGGACACATCGCTCACTCCTTTCAACAACGTCATATCTCAAAAAATGTTATTTTTCAGGAGATCTTGCAAGGATATACTACTCTTTCAGGGCATTCTGAAAACAGGCATAACTAAAAATCGCCGATTTTTGAGATATGACGTTGTTGAAAGGAGTGAGCGACATGTGCTACTAGGTTGCAAATGCTTGAAAGTAGCACGAAAGCATGCTACTTACTAGCATGTGTAGCTGGGGCTTACTGGCATTTGATAAAAGATTTGAGACAGTGTAATATGTGCATTCAGCTTCCTTAACCCTTACTTGCCACACTTCTATAGAATCACGTACTTGCCACACTGGGGTTGATTTACACCCCAGCGAGAAAAATTGTTATAACAAACAAATTATTGCATATTTCTACTTGAAAATTTTATCAGCTCTTCTTAAGAGCGTACTTTAAAAGACCGTATAATTTGTATAGCCAGAACTTAAAATTAAGTATGCGAAAAAAATAAAATATAAAAGTTACACGGTCTTTTAAAGTACGCTCTTAAGAAGAGCTGATAAAATTTTCAAGTACAAATATGCAATAATTTATTTGTTGTAACAATTCTTCTCGCTGGGGTGTAAATCAACCCCAGTGTGGCAAGTAAGGGTTAAAAGAATTTTTATAAAAGAAATTTTATAAAAGATATGATAAAAGGTCTTTGTCAAAGATCTTTTATAGTGTAATGCCGGCCTAAGTCATATCGAAGCCGGAATGATGTGTAATGAAGAATTAGAAAATGTTTATTCGCAGCTTGCCAAGCGGAAAAAATATGGAGAGAGAAAGAATAGAGACGGTACGAGGCATAAGATCGAGTTTACTTTCTATAGAGTACCTGTTTGTCGTTCGTTTTTCCTTTTTGTACATGCTTGTGGGAAGAAGCGTTATGAACACTTAGGCCGTCTGCACACGGAGCGTATCATAGACGCGTACAAGATTCGTCTTGCAGCGACGATTCCTATACGTCTAGAAGACTGTACACGCCCCGTGCATCGAATAGGAATCATCGCTGCAGGACGAATCTTGTACGCGTCTATGACGATACGCTCCGTGTGCAGACGGCCTTAGTAGGGGAACTGAAGGCATAATGAAACCCGCAGGCAAAACGGCACCGTTTGTGTATTTCTCTTACTAGTCGCGATATTTGTGGGCAAATTCATAAATTAGTTACATTTTCCGTTCACTCTTATGGACACTTAGCCACGTCTCGGTAAAGTTAACTGATGCTGTGTTTTCAAGGTAAGTCGTTTTTCTTGCTTTTCGATGTAAAATTGACTCTTTTTGCGCGTGCTGCATTTTCGTCTGGTATAGTATTTAAATATTTTGAAATGCTTACCTAAAACAGCAATATTTTGGCTTCTTAAAACGTATTTTACGGATTTGTTTACGAGTGACATAACCTCTAAAATATTATACGATTCTGTGTTCTTTGATAAGGCAGAACGGACCGGGCTAAATGTACTAATGGGACCGTTTTGCCTCTATTGTTTATTTTAACTTGTTTTTTAAAATTAGGAATAGTTACTTACAATTGTTTCATTTTCTTTAAATGGTTAGCGACTACAAAAGGAAAACGAATCGGCAGAGCTGGTCCAGCGATTCTATGAAAAAGGCCGTTGAAGCCGTACATAAAAAGGTCATGGGGCTTAGAAAAGCATCCGAGAGTTTTAACGTTTCAAAGATGACATTAAAGCGTAGAGCCGAAAAGTATGCAAGATCTCAAAACCTTGAAGATGCGACTGTGAAGAAAATGGGTCGTTTTGAAACTATATTCAGCAAGAAGCAGGAACAAGAGTTGGCCGGCTATATGAAAAACACGGAATCGCGTTTCTTTGGTTTGACGACCAAAGACTTAAGGTGTTTAGCTTATGATCTCGCCGAAGCAAACACAATTCCTCAGAATTTTGATCACTCAACCAAAATGGCTGGAAGATATTGGTTAGAACATTTTTTGGTTAGAAATTCTGATTTAAGTATGCGCAAGCCAGAGGCTACTTCTGCAGCCAGAGCAAGTGAGTTCAATCCAACGGCAGTAAAGCAGTTCTTCACTTTGCTAATAGAACTTATAGATAAATAGCAGTTCACCCCCGAACAAATATTTAACGTTGACGAAACAGGCATCACAACTGTTCCTAAAAGTCTGCCAAAAATCATAGGCAAGAAAGGAAAAAACAAGTCGGATTATTAACCTCAGCGGAAAGAGGCCAGCTTGTCACTGCTGTTATCTGTTTTAGTGCGGATGGTTCCTACATGCCTCCAATGTTTGTATTCCCTCGCAAACGGATGAAACCAGAGCTGATGAATAATGTACCCAGGGGATCTTTAGCCGAGTGTCATGAAAGTGGATTCAAAAAGATATTTTTACCAGATGGTTCGAGAAGTTTGTAAAATTCTCAAGAGCTACTAAGGATAATCCAGTTCTATTGCTGCTAGATGGACATGCGAGCCATACGAAAAACTTGCAACTTATACGTCTAACTCGTGATAATGGTGTGCACATACTATTATTTCCTCTCCACTGTACACATAAGTTGCAACCCCTTGATGTGGCTTTCATGAAACCATTGTCCATATATTATTCAGATGCTGCGAAACAATGGTTACGATCTAATCCTGGCCGAATTATAACCCAGTTTCAAATCGCAGAATTGGTTGGTCGAGCTTTTGAAAAAGCAGCCACTCTCCCCACTACTCACAACGCATTTCGAGCAACTAGGATATGGCCACCAGATGCAAACATCTTCTCGGAAGCAGATTTTTTAGCGGTAGATACTACCAACATCGATCAGCCAAACGTACATGCATCTGATGACTTTACTAATTCAGAAACCAATGATGATCTTCCGCCAAGTTTGTTGTTTGCTCATGCAGAACCCAGTAGTCCTCAGCCAGGTTGCTCCAAGTCTCTAACAGAACCCAGCAGTCCTCACCAAGTTGTTGCAAGTCTGTAACTAGTAAACAATGAATTTCCAATTCAGTGCGAAATGAGAGCGACGATTCTGATTCTCGTAAATCAGTCCTTAAATAGTAGTTTCTCGGTACCACCTGAGCAAATTTTGCCTGTACCAAAAACAAAAGAAATTAAGAGGACTACACGAAAGAGAGGTAAAACCACAATTATTACTTCATCTCCATACCAAAGAGAGCTAGAAACCGCACAAAATAATGCAAGTCAAGTTAAAAGGAAAGTTGATTTTTGTTATTTTGTTGCGATGAGCACTAAAAAGAAACTGACAGTAAGGAAGTCCAAACGTCAGGAGGTACACCTGTCATCCGACGAGGAAGAAGATGCGCAGTGTTTATACTGGCAATATTTGTATTCTGAATCCACAGAAGGCTGGGTTCGATGTTTAGGATGCCAGTTATGAGCACACTGTTCATGCGCTGGTGTGGACGATAATGACGCTAAGGCTGTTTTTGTGTGTGAAAAGTGTCAGTGATGTTAACGGAGTTATAATACATAGTTAATAAAAAAATGTTAAGCTCAATGTCTCTGAGCCTCTAATTTGTTATAAAACACATACAATATTATATCTTTACGTTCGGTCCGTTTTGCCTGCCTTAGTGTACCATTTTGCCCTCGAGTGCAGGCAGAACGGCCCTTTACAACTTTTATCTTTTTTTGTTATTTGATAGGCCTTTAGTGAGTTTCCGCTTTGTTCATTTGATTTTTATAAATGTTGAAACATAAAAAGTACATTCATGTTTTATCCCCTGAATAAAGTTTTATTTTGTAAAATATATTCTTAATTGTTCTTAAAGATGCCGTTTTGCCTTCGGTCCCCTTACATCATTTTCAAGCACACGGTGCAACAGTACGACTTCATGGACTAGCGAATAAACCATGTTGAAATCCGAAATCGTTTAAACCTGCCGACGTCCAAAAAGCTGTACATTCATCGAGTATACAGTCGATCTATTGGCTCTTCCACTTCCCGGACTTCCAAAATTTAAAGATTATTGCGTCATGAAATTGCCGTCGAACGAGACGAAGTCCTCAATTTATCGAAAATACATTGCTTCACTCAATGATGACGAATTGAAGATGAGCAATCGTAGTTTTCGACGCATGTGGAACAAGTATATACCCTGTTACGGTAATGAAACCAGCGGATGATCTGTGCGATGTCTGCCGTGGTAAGTAGATCATTGTTTGCTTATTCTACGGTTGTATCAAACATTGAGATTGAATCGAGTCTTTTTCTCCTTCAATAGGAAACACGCTATCGATTGCGCAAGTCAAAAATATTCCTAACATTGAACGTGAACAGAAGCTGAATCAATTTCTCGATCATCTCCATAAATCCCGAAATCAACGAGCGTATCAAAGTTGGTGTGGAAATACTGACGATACGGCAACGGTTCTGTCGTTTGATTTTGCCCAAAAAGTTCATTACCCTGTCAGTCCACAACAACCCGGTACAGCTTACTTCAAAGCAACGAAGAAGTGCGCAGTCTTCGAAATTACAGACGAAAAACAAAAAGTTCAGGTTAGGATTTCAAACTGACTTGTATCTTACTATAATTTTTATCTTTACTAGCAATGTATCTTACTTATAATTTTGTTTTGCAGTATAATTACCTGGTAGACAAAAAAGATGACGTGGGCAAAGGACCGAACTGTGTTGCGAGCATCCTGCATTATCACCTGGAAACTTATTATTCAGACATCGAAACACTCATTCTTTTTTGCGACAATTGCATTGGGCAGAATAAAAACAACGTTCTACTATCGTATCTGCAATGGCGACTGGCCCGAGGACTTAACAAAACGATTTTATTCAATTTTCTCCTCACAGGTCATACGAAGTTCGCACCGGATCGTTACTTTGGCATTTTCAAAGCTAAGTACACTGTCAGTAACATCGACACGTATGAAGATTTACTGCATTGCGTCGTGGAATCGTCACCTGGCGGTTATTATAAAGCTGTATCGGCTGAGAAAGTTGTTTGGTATGAATGGGACAGCTATCTTAACCTTCGAACGCCCGCGTCAGAAATAGTGACACAGTCTCCCGCGTAAGGCGGCCATCGGGCCGCCCAATATTTGTTTTTCGTTTTCTGTCGTTCTAATTTCATATTTACTGGTTACTAAAGGGTAACTGGTTGAGATAACATTAGTATTTCATTTAAACAAGCTTTAATAAAACGAAAAATCAAAATGGCATATATAGTAAGGAGAAATCCTCATGTTTAACTGAAAGTGAAAATCAATTTTTGGATACAAAATCTGGCGAAGAAACGAGTAAATGAGGATTACGTCGGGGTTTCATCGTTCGATTCACACTGATAAAGAAATGCCGCGCGTTTTTCGAAAAAGGCGGCCAATTGGCCGCCCACGCGGGCGCTCGAAGGTTAAACCATTCTATAAGTCGCTCGTTGGTATAACACAATTTCATCACTTTATAATTGGTAGGGGAGAGTGGCCTTGGTTGAGACACTTTTTATCTGTTCGTTTATAAAACACTAACATTTAGAAAAAAGGGTAGTTTTTTGCCATATGTTATTAGATCTAACCTTTATCTAAAAACAATTTTTTTCATTGACATTTCTTATGTTAGAAGAATTATTCCGACCGTGTAAAATGTCTCAACCTAGGCTAGAGTGGTATACGATGAGACACTGGGTAGGCTACTTTGAGACAAGTTATAAGACGCGAAAAAAATGAAAGTATTAATGTTTCCTGAAAATATGTAAGAAGGCAGAATATTGAGAAAAAGACAAGGAATATAAAGAGAGGTTAAAAAGTAGAACATAAAAAAATTAATTATTGCTCAATTACATTTAATGCAAAATAAGAAAATGTTTCTCATTAATAAATTAAACGATAACGCGATTCTTGGCACAAACAATGGCACTTAGGTACTGAATAAAACTATTTATTTTTAATGACTTATTCTGTCACTTTTTCTTTTTTTATGTTCAACAACCTAGCTGTTTTCATGACTTTTTCAATTTCATTTTCAATTTCTTTTAAAATAGTGTTCCGGCCTTCTTCCAACTTAGCTTTTTCTACTTTTTTTCCATCTTGGCTTCTTTGGCTCTCCTTGCTCTTTCTATTTTCTCTACCTGTTCTTCTTTCTTCCTACGAATATTTTCTTTCTCCTTTTCGTCTGTCAAAATTGTACTCCGTCCTCTTTTTCTTCCTCGTCGTCCGTCTTTTCGTGGCTCTGCTATCGGGAAACCTCGAAAAGCTGCCGGAGATAGGAAATTGCTCGTAGAAGTTTCCTGTTGGACAATTTCATGCGAAATAGCCTGTTCTTGTTCTGTGTTTGCTTCTTTTATAATATCTTCAGGTCTGTCAGTTACGCTTGCAGTTAAAAAATTGACTTCAGAAAACATATCCGGGTTAAAGGGGAAAATGCCGCTCTTCTTGAATCCAGAAATTATATTCACAGGTGCCACAACGCTTCTGAGTAAGCTTTACCAGCACATTCGGCAACATTGTAAATGTTAAGCGTTTGTCCAGGGTGGTTCGTCATCCACAAATCGCAGGTTTTGTTATAATGCGCTTTGAAAGGTCCAAAGACTGAAACATCGAGAGGCTGAAGTCGATTGCTATAGTGAGGTGGCAGAGTCAACAAGACCACTCCTGATTTTTCAGCCTTCTCAATTACATTGATAGATGTGTGACTATCGTGGTTATCGAAAATCAATAGCGAAGGATTTTCTTTAATGCTATTAGTGTACTTAATGAAGTGGTCCAGAACTTCTAAAAAAAAGCTGGTCATTCATCCAGCCACTTGGATTGGCAAGTCCGAGAGTTTCTTGTGGGGCGCCAAATATCATCGGTGCTTTAAAAAATTTCCTTGGAAATATCATGCACGGTGGAATATAATTACCCGCAGCAGATACTGCAGCGCAGGTGGTCACAAGCTCGTCTCGTTCTCCACTAGTAGAACGATATACTTGTTTAGTTCCCGTTGAAGCAATAACACAGGCACACACAAAAAAAAGCTCCTGTTCCCGGAACCAGACCAGTATATCTTTATGTTTTTGGGGTTGCTGAATCCGAATCCGGTGTCCGTTTGTCTCCATCACGTCACGTTCAAGGTCATTTCAAGGTCAAATCCTGGAAAAATAGTCAAATCGATTCAAATTATTATTACTATATATTTTTGAGGTCGCTGAATCCAAATCTAATATCCGTTTGATCCGACAAGGTCAAATTCAAGATCATTTCAAGGTCAAATGTATTTATTCTGCCAAAAATGAATTTTTGACTGCAGATTCTGAAACAACGGGAAATTTTACGTCTAGATATGTATTTAATTTTGTTGACACATAACCCCCAAGGTCATTTCAAGGTCAAATCTAGCAAAAATGTTCTAATCTAAAGTCCAAGCTGACCCCCTCCATGGGAGTGCCGGTCGACGTGTTTCCACTCATAGGGCGCCGGGTCGCGCGTGGAGTGGATAGCGGAGCTTCGATCGCACCGGCTCGGGTCTGTAGTAAGAAAGGCCGTGACGGAGCGCTCAGTCGCAATGCTGTCGCCTATGGCGGTTTCCTAGCTCTCTCGTCCATGACCGAATGATCCGTTGAGCGGTACACGTCCTTGACGTTTAAAAGACGCGGAGGTCTGTTTGGAGATCTGCCAAGTTTTTTTTCCATGCATCAACTCACTCAGTTCCGAGCGAGAATAAATCTGTTCTCGTGCCGCAAAATAAATTTTGAAATCTAGGCACGTGATCTCTCAATTCAAGTGGATTGGAGCTCATCGTTGTAAATTTGATACAGCGAATATGTGTGGTGTGCCTGCACCCAGGGTACCGCCACGCGGTGACGGCGGGCAACGGTTTTTTTATTGTTTATTTTTCCGGCAAAATCCCTGGATGAAGGCGTCCAAGCCGTCATGGCAGGCACACGGAAATGTGTTACGATACAGGGGTTCTCACAAGGAACCCCAATATCGGCGGTTGGTCTGGGTAAGCAAGCGGGCCCGCAATCGTCGTCATCAAGCGACCGCAGCGCTGCATTGGTGGACAACTTGGCTACTGTAGAGTCTATCACTACAAGTTCGGATTACATATGCAATAAGGATCCAGATTCATTTTGCTATGTTTGTGGTAAGTATGAAGCATCAAAGAATCGCAAACGTATTTCAGAGCGTATAAGGAATATGTATAAGGATTGTTTTGATTTGAACATGATAGATGAAGGTAATGATTGGGTACCACACATCATTTGTGCTTCTTGTAACACAATGTTTCATCGTTATGATAAATTTCGAGACAAGACATATGTCAATTTTCTTATACCAATACATTGGACCAGCGCAATCTAGAAAAGATTGTTATTTCTGTAAAACATATCTAACTGGGTACAATATGAAAAATAAATCACATATAAAGTATGCTAACGTTACGAGTGTCATACTACCTGTTATTTCCAATGAGGACAATACAAACAAACGGAATTTTAGTTCAGATGGAATGGAAATAGACGAGATTAAAGCAAACGTTGAAAGAGAAAATATAGATCAGCGTAGAGATTGTGTGAATGAGGATGAACAGTACGATGATAATAATAGAGATATAAGAGCTATATGAGTGGAACTGATAGCGAAGATGAAAGTTACACGAGTGAAAATGAAACTGATAATGACGATGAGAGATATATGAGCGGAAATGAAAGTGGCAGCGAAGATGGCCAAACGAATGATGAAGAAAGTGAAACTGAAGATGATTCTTATGAATACGTTCCAACGGGTTGTAAGAATAAAAAGCCTCAATTGTTCTCACAGGAAGAACTGAACGATTTCATTCGTAACATGGGATTGCCGAAAGATGTTGCCGAGTACTGTGCTTCTACGTTGAAAAAGAGAAATCTGCTGAAGAGAGAAGAAAGCGAAGGTAACGTTTTACAGGACAAGAGAAAAACAATTTAGGAGCTTTTTCTCTCGTAATTCAAATAAGTCTCTCGTTTATTGTAATAATCGACGAATCGAAGCCCGATACTTATAGTGCTGATCAATGGAAACTTTTTATCGATTCTCGTAAACGTAGTCTCAAAGCAGTCTTACTCCACAATACTAATGTATAAACACCAATACCAGTTGCGCATTCGACTGTTATGTTTGAAAACTCTATTAGCAGCAATAAAATATGATGACCACAAATGGCAAGTTTGCGGAGATTCTAAAATCCCCACAATGATTCTGGGGCAGCAATCTGGCTATACAAAAAAACCGTGTTATCTTTGTAAATTGGATAGTAGAGATAAACAAAATCATTACGTGAAAAAGGTTTGGAAACCTAGAACATCCTTCGTTGTAGGATCCGACAATATCTTACAGCAGCCGTTGATAGATTCAAAGAAGGTATTGATACCTCCATTACATATAAAGTTAGGACTCATGAAACAATTCGTCAAAGCGTTGAATAAAGAAAGCGATTGTTACAAATACTTACGAGATCAATTTCCAGGTCTATCTGATGCTAAAGTAGGCGCGGGAGTATTCGATGGACCTCAGATCAGAAAAATGTTTAGAGACAATCACTTCGTAACTCAAATGAGCTCTATTGAGAAGAATGCGTGGGTCAGCTTCAAGAAAGTATGTAGTAATTTTCTAGGCAATCATAAGAGCTCGGAATACAACAAAATAATATCTGACATGGTTGAGAATTTCAGGAGATTGGAATGTAACATGAGTTTAAAATTACATATGATGGACAGTCATGTGGACGAATTTCCAGATAACGTTGGCAATTTCAGTGAAGAACAAGGAGAACGTTTCCACCAAGATTTTAAAGATGTAGAACGAAGATTTCAGGGTAGATGGGATGAAAACATGATGGCAGATTTCTGTTGGATGTTGCAGAGAAAAAGCGCGGAAAAAGGAAAAAAACGCAAGAGGAATCCCTTGCACAGATCTTTTGAGAATAAACGAATACGTTATAAAAGAAGGCGAAACGATGAAGAAGTAGCAGAGTGAAATACAAAATACACGTTCCAGCGACTCCAAAAATACAACAGAGTGATGATGCGAAAAGATTTGAACATTTTTGCTGGATTTGACCTTGAAATGAACTTGACCCTGACATACTGGTGGCAAACGAACCTCGGATTCTAACTCAGTGACTTTGAAAACATATTGACGTGCTAGTTTATTCTCGTGAAGACACATTTTCTTATTTTTGCAATTGTCATATGAACCTTCCATACAATAATATAAAGTGACCTTGAAATGACCTTAGGGGTTATGTTATCAAAAAAATTGGATACATATCTAGACGTAAAATTTCCCGTTCTTTCAGAATCTGCAGTAAAAAAATTCATTTTTGGGAGAATAAATACATTTGACCTTGAAATAACCTTGAATTTGACCTTGTCGGATCAAACGGACATCGGATTTGGATTCAGCGACCCCAAAAATATATAGGAATAATAATTTGAATCGATTTGACTATTTTTCCAGGATTTGACCTTGAAATGACCTTGAACGTGACGTGATGGAGACAAACGGATACCGGATTCGGATTCAGCGACCTCAAAAACATAAAGATATACTGGTCTGGTTCCGGGATAGGAACTTTTTTTTTGTGTGCCTGTGTAATTTTTCCAGGAATTTGAACAGTCGTTGTTGCGGACTCATCAAGGTTAAAAATTCTTGATGGAGTGAACAACAGCGGATTTTTCTCAAAAATACTTTTCAAATTGTTGAAAAACAAATCTACGTTATGCGTATTAAATGATGTAAGTCTCGAAAGACTGCAAGCTTCAGGCTTCCTGATACTGAGATCCGGGTGACGATTTAAAAAACAATGCATCCAATCTTTGCCGGCTTCTCCCTTACTTTCCCAATTTTTTGGTATCGTTATACAATTAAATTTTGCAGTTTCATAAGCAAGTTTTCTAACTTGCAAAGGAGTTAATCCATAAGCCATGATACTGCATTTCTTTATATAATCAATCAAACTTTTTTCTTGCTCTTCTGAGAAAATTCGTCTTGTATCATAATATGGTGTCATACGAACTTCCGCATCTGTATACGCTGTTTCTTTCTGTTTTTTCACGTATCTACTTAAAGTATGGTGTTTGACATTATACATTTTTGCTTCCACACGCGCCGATATACCATCATTAATTACGGCATCTACCGCTGTCTTCATCGTTTCAGCAGAAAAAAGTCCTTTTTTACGGCTAATCCTATCCTTTTCTTTCCCTTCTTTATTCATTTGAAAAAGAAGCGTAAGAATTGGAACATTTTGCTTACATTGAGTTAGGTTATTTGCATTACAATCAAACATAGACTTTCTCCTCATTACTACATTTTCTGTTTTTAATTAAAATTCAAAGCAAAATTTCCTAAAATATTTCAACCTACCTTCCAGTTCGATTCTGCAGTAATGCAATAGGTAGGTACCTACTTATTTAAATGCGCGTTTGAAAAGTGCAGAATTTTTACGATCTTGCGTGGACTATCGAGAGGTGCTTTCAAGAGTATTCGGTCGCCGTGCGATCAAGGTTACTCACCCCAGGTAGCACAACTAGGAAAGTTCAGCCGTTATACATAAAAAATGATTCTATATGATACCTAGGACTGACCATGTTATAATGGCTCAAGATAAAACGGGCTAAAATATGATTATTCAGAGTGCACTAAAAGTACACTAGCACTATCCTTCTTTCTGACTAACTCAGGTAGCGCTAATTGTATTGTCAAGTAAGTAGGTATCAAAAATGCGTCTAGTACTATCGATGTTCTGATTCTTGCAAGTATAAGGGCACACAATAATTTCTCTACATAATACCTATAACTGATCATATCAAAACTAACCAACCCAGAACAGACTAAAACGAGAATACCTTAAGTACGCTAGAAGTACACTAGTAGTATCCTTCTTTCTGACCAACTCAGGTAGCGCGAATGGTACTGTAGAGTAAGCAGGTATAATAAATGAGTCTAGCACTATCCATTTTCCGGTTTTTGCAAGTACAGAGGCACAATAATTTCTCTACATAATACCTAGATCTAACCATATCTAAACTAAACAACAGAAAATGGACTACAACGTAAATGCTTAAGGTATGCTAAAATACACTAGTATTATCCTTCTTTCTGACCAACTTAGGTAACGCAAATGGTATTGTCAAATAAGCATGTATTAGAAATGCGTCTAGCACTATCCATTTTCTAATTTTTGCAAGTATAAGTGCACAATAATTTCTCTACCATAATACCTATAACTGATCATATAAAAACTAACCAACACAAAATAGACTACAATAGATTTTTCAATTCTATACCTGGAAAACCTCATTTCTTTGAAGTATTGGTTTGCCGATGTAGGTGTAACTAATTTCTTGATCATCGTGCTCAGATGATCACGAACAGGTTTAAATTAGAATTTGAGTATACTTCCAACTCTAATTTCGACCTGCTGGACCTCAGACAAAATTGAAACTCTATCTCCAGCTTCATTATTCTACATAACAGACGTTCTGATGAAAAGTCATTAAAATTTATAAATAATCAGTTTCACAAATTCCAAAATTTGCTATATTATAACAAACCTATTATTAGATTTATAGAATTTTAACAGCTGAATATTACTGATAGTATTACAGAGAATAGTTTATACTTTATATTAGTACACAGTGTGTTATATATGGAGAATATCAAAGTGAACTATTATCTCTCTCTTTCTTTGCTTTTAATTTATAATCACTTTCATAACCCCGATAGCAAAGCGTGCATTTGCACGCTAAAAACACGCAGTGACACGTAGTGGCATCACCGTAGTGTGTTCGTGAGACCCAGAGTGTTAAAACTTATTGTCAGTGTAGTCGCGGAGCCTTAACGACGTGCACACTTCGTAAATTTATTGTGAATGCACTGTTTTCACACAATTTTTAAATTAAAAATAACAAAATTGATATAATAATGATGTTTCAAACAGTGCAAATTGTACCGAATTATTTCATAAATAATGAATGATTAATTATCATAATCGTTTTGATAAAGCTACTGTTTTGAAAAGAAAGTATCAAATTATTTTATAAAATTTAATGAGAAGAACCTTCGAGAGCAGTCACTGTCATGTTCGGTTTCTACAGGGTGGACCAGGTTAAACGTCATTTTTTTTATATGTGATAGAACAACAACAAAAAAGTAGACTTTCATAAGAAAATTTTTTTCAAAAATGTTTCCTAACAAAGATACGGGGTGTCAAAGTTTCGAAACAAAAATGGATTTCTCATCATAACTTCTAAACTACTTGATCGATTTCCATGAAATTTCGCACACAGGCTAATGTCGTACAGCTCTAAGTAATAATTAAATAATTTTAAAAAATTATCCAGTGGCGTAGATACTGGGGGCCGGTACCCCCCTTTCCTCCTTCCCAATCTTCGGCGCCACTGGATATTTTGCAAAGAAAATTTAATTATTGGATTCCCCGTTTAATTTAAAGAAAAAATCTCAAAAACGAAGTCGCAAATCAAAAATTTGCAAGGGTGATTTTTTTCTTTAAATTAAACGGGGAATCCAATAACTAAATTTTTTTTTCAAAATATCCAGTGGCGCCGAAGATTGGGAAAGGGGAAAGGGGGGTACCGGCCCCCAGTATCTACGCCACTGGAGAACTTTTTAAAATTATTTAATTATTACTTAGAGTTGTACGACATTAGCCTGTGTGCGAAATTTCATGGAAATCGATCAAGTAGTTTAGAAGTTATGATGAGAAAACCATTTTTTTTTCGAAACTTTGACACCCTATATCTTTGTTAGGAAACATTTTTGAAACAAATTTTCTCATGAGAATCTATTTTTTTTTTGTTACTCTATCACATATCACAATTAATGGAGTTCAACCTAGCTTTGGCCTGCTCGCAACCCTATAAATTAAAATAAATATCTCAAAAACGAAGCTATAAATCAAAAATTTGCAGGGGTGATTTTTTTCTCTAAATTAAACGGGGAATCCAATAATTAAATTTTCTTTGCAAAATATCCAGTGGCGCTGAAGATTGGGAGGGGGAAAGGGGGGTACCGGCCCCTAGTATCTACGCCACTGGAGAATTTTTTAAAATTATTTAATTATTGCTTAAGGCCGCCACGCACACGCATGCTAGTTGGTCGTTTTGCTTGTACAGTTTTAAGTTGTAATGCAAGACGGAACACTAGGGGCGGCCACAGACACACACGCTAGTTCGTCGTTTTACTTGTACAGTTTTCAGTGCAAGACGGGACGCAGAGCAGCCCAGAGATATTCATTAGTGTTAAAACGAAACATGGCCGATCGTCATAAATTAGCAGTTGCTGCTGCCGCTGTTGAGTGAGACGGAGACGCGGAGAATTGTCAACACTAACTAATTTGAAAAGCGGCTAGCGGGGTATGCTTTGCCAAAATAAGGGCTAATTTTTTTTATATGTATGTGGTGGGAGAAAGAAATTCTTCGAAACCACCGAGCTGGAGCATGAGGCGCCGGGAGAGTACGCAGATTCGGTGCCGTTCCCGGACAAGTGCATGTGTACCGCAATAGTTTAATTTATTGCGGGTCTGCACTTTGTCCGAGGAGAGCGAAAGGCAGAGGGTTTCCGTACCCTTCTGCGAGGCTCCTGAAATTTGAGCACGCGGTCGAGGGGTTCTTCACTTGCGACTATTTCTTTCTTTAAAATTTCTTTAAAAAATGCATTCAGAGGAATGACGAGAGGAATGACGTTTTCTTAATTTTATTGATGAAAAATGCAAAACACAATAACAATACTAAATAAATGAAATAAAAATTAGGCTACATTTTCATAAATATGGCTTTTTATCATTATAACATTTTATGTGGCTTCATTGGTGACAGCCAGAAGACATGACGTTTTCAATACTTTAGATTAGTTTTTAAAAAATTGAAATATATTTTTGCAAAGTTATATATGAAATGAATTGACAATAATAATCCCCTTCTGTAACATACACAATGAAACATTATTTATTTGTTCTATTGATGTTAAATATTAAAAGAGGAGAAAGCAGAAGATCAAGAAGAAATGGTAAAAGAAATGGTTGCTATTGAGAAAGGAGTTCACACATATTAATTTGTTAAAAGAACTTAAGCTAGAACCTCAAGACTGGTTTAATTATTTACGCATGGATCAAGAAACCTGCAATGAATTACTTACAATTATAACACCACGTATTAAAAGAAAATTCACGCGACAATAATTGTAAATTCGACATTTTGGACTATGTATAAGACTTCATGCAAATCTACCGCACGCCCAGACTCACCGTCTTCGTCGCAAGCAAGACGGAACACGCACGAAAAATCAAACCTCAATTGATTTCGTTCATGCCAAGCAATTGACGGTACGTAACGAATAAGACGGACGACTTAATACCACGCACACTCCGTCTTGTATTACGACTTAAAACTGTACAAGCAAAACGACCAACTTGCATGCGTGTGCGTGGCGGCCCTTAGAGCTGTTCTACATTAGCCTGTGTGCGAAATTTCATGGAAATCGATCAAGTAGTTTAGAAGTTATGAGAAAACCATTTTTTTTCGAAACTTTGACACCCTGTATCTTTGTTATGAAACATTTTTGAAAAAAAATTTCTTATGAGTCTACTTTTTTGTTGCTGTTCTATCTCATATAAAAAAAATGACGTTTAACCTGGTCCACCCTGTATACCGTATGTCCAATGGCTAGTCGAGCAGGTGCAGCGACCTGAATTTTCCTGAAACTTGACTTCGGCAGTGTTTTAGTTAAAGGTGGCTTTGGAAGATGGCGCGCATACGAGCGAAACGTTTGAAATATCTAATTTCCCGATAGGTAAAAGCGGGAGGTAGATAAATGCGGGAGATCGAAGTGTAACCTCAAAATTGTGAATGCTGGAATAATGGTGAGTAATTGTTTGAAACTATAAGACATAATAATTCGGGTTTTTTTCGATGTTCAACTAAATAACACGACTGATACCTAATTGCAGAGAGAAGCGACTGGCAGTCGTGGAGGAAGGGACTACCGTCAACGTGATCCTCGTCAGAGTGGTCGAGCTCTGCCTCGGCGACGAAAGGTGCAATTAAAATGAAATGAAAGCCTGAGTCAAGGTGAAAATTGGAAGGCGTGGAAAGAAAACGCGGCAGAGTCGCCAACAGAAGGAGTGAGTGAAGTGCGAAAGAAAAGTGCAGTGGCGCCGAAAAACGTCGCATGTAGAAGACAGTGACGAACAGCAGCAGCAGCTGGTCGACACTGCTCAACTCCGCACCAGCTCCTGAATGATATCTCGCCGATCGCGATACGCGGCAGCTCCTGTGGACAACGATTCCAGACACTTGAGTCGTAGTCGCAGCAAGGACAGCAGCGTCGACGGCAGGGCCACCGTTGGAAAGCGAAGGCAATCCAAGACCGACTCGGATAGCTGTAAGAGAAAGACACATCGGCGGAAACATAAAATATCGAAGCAAGACTTGCAATGAGAGTGTGGTAAGAGGAAGAAGAAAAATGACAGAGACAAGGCGACGAGACGGAGGAGGAAGTCGTCACCACGAAGGGTTCCTTAGCTGTCACTACCACCGCCAACACTGCTTCTTCCTTTTTCAGTGAGGCTCCCGTTCTTCTCCACCGTTCACACTCCTGACGTGATGCCGCTGTCGGGTGTCACAGGAATTCGGCATGATTTACGACTGGGTGTAGACGGCCTGTTCTCTGGAACTGTTCGCACGGTGCTAGTACTGCTACCGTTTCAAGAACCCTTCGTGGTGACGACTTCCTCCTCCGTCTCGTCGCCTTGTCTCTGTCATTTTTCTTCTTCCTCTTACCACACTCTCATTGCAAGTCTTGCTTCGATATTTTATGTTTCCGCCGATGTGTCTTTCTCTTACAGCTATCCGAGTCGGTCTTGGATTGCCTTCGCTTTCCAACGGTGGCCCTGCCGTCGACGCTGCTGCTGCTGCTGTCCTTGCTGCGACTACGACTCGAGTGTCTGGAATCGTTGTCCACAGGAGCTGCCGCGTATCGCGATCGGCGAGATATCATTCAGGAGCTGGTGCGGAGTTGAGCAGTGTCGACCAGCTGCTGCTGCTGTTCGTCACTGTCTTCTACATGCGACGTTTTTCGGCGCCACTGCACTCTTCTTTCGCACTTTACTCACTCCTTCTGTTGGCGACTCTGCCGCGTTTTCTTTCCACGCCTTCCAATTTTCACCTTGACTCAGGCTTTCATTTCATTTTAATTGCACCTTTCGTCGCCGAGGCAGAGCTCGACCACTCTGACGAGGATCACGTTGACGGTAGTCCCTTCCTCCACGACTGCCAGTCGCTTCTCTCTGCAATTAGGTATCAGTCGTGTTATTTAGTTGAACATCGAAAAAAAACCCGAATTATTATGTCTTATCGTTTCAAACAATTACTCACCATTATTCCAACATTCACAATTTTGAGGTTACACTTCGATCTCCCGCATTTATCTACCTCCCGCTTTTACCTATCGGGAAATTAGATATTTCAAACGTTTCGCTCGTATGCGCGCCATCTTCCAAAGCCACCTTTAACTAAAACACTGCCGAAGTCAAGTTTCAGGAAAATTCAGGTCGCTGCACCTGCTCGACTAGCCATTGGACATACGGTATGACTGGAGTCGACCGACACCAATATTGAAGAGTCGGTGGCTCAATTGGTAGAGTGCGAAAGCATTCCCAGTTTCGAAGCAGCTCGTCCTAAAGACCGCAAGTTCGAGTCCGGGGGGGGGGGGGGGGGGATGAAAAAAAATCGACCACTCTTCGGGTTGGCAGTTAGTAGTCTAAAAGTTACCTAGTGCTAGGATACTTTTTGCGCGCCTGCAAAAGAATACTTTTTTCTACATTAGAGAGACACCTAAAAGTTACCTAGTGCTACGATACTTCTTGCGTACTTGTGCATGGTTACTACTTATACAGGGTGTCCGTAAAGTATGGAAACGGTTGAATATCTCGAAAAGTACGCTTCAGAACGGGAAACGAAAAAATACGTATCCGATATTTTTTTAAAAACTATCAGATGATACCAAGATTGATCCCACACCCCAACCCTTGTGGGTGGGGCAGGGGGAAGCTTCAAAATCTTAAATAGGAACCCCCACTTTTGATTGCATATTCGCATTCTACATTAAAAACTACATAACTTTTATTTGAAACATTTTTTTCGATTCGTGGCAGATGGCGCTATAATCGACGAAATTCAATTTTTCGGTTTTTACAATTGAGAGTCGATTTATTCGATTCTGCAATACAATTGCGATAGAAATTTACATTTTTTATTCTCATACTTGATATTTTTGTTAAAAATTTAATTTAGTTTTGCAAATTTGAAGTGCAGATGCGTTCTGTACCTGGAATTCCCCCGGCGGACGGTATATTCCGGGAATCGTAGCTATTCTTTCACTAGTAGTCCGTTTTAATGATATCCGTTAACCTGAGTACACGTAAACAGGTACCGCTAATTGCCGGGCCTTCCGGACCCTCGAACCTCGATGTATTCGGAAAGGGATTATCCTTGAGTAATTAGCTTATTTCCTCTAACGGAACTTAGTGCGTCACGGGGAATTCCAGGTACAGAACGCATCTGCACTTCAAATTTGCAAAACTAAATTAAATTTTTAACAAAAATATCAAGTATGAGAATAAAAAATGTAAATTTCTATCGCAATTGTATTGCAGAATCGAATAAATCGACTCTCAAGTGCAAAAACCGAAAAAATTGAATTTCGTCGATTATAGCGCCATCTGCCACGAATCGAAAAAAATGTTTCAAATAAAAGTGATGTAGTTTTTAATGTAGAATGCGAATATGCAATCAAAAGTGGGGGTTCCTATTTAAGATTTTGAAGCTTCCCCCTGCCCCACCCACAGGGGTTGGGGTGTGGGATCAATCTTGGTATCATTTGATAGTTTTTAAAAAAATATCGGATACGTATTTTTTCATTTCCCGTTCTGAAGCGTACTTTTCGAGATATTCAACCGTTTCCATACTTTACGGACACCCTGTATAGTAGAATTAAACCGTCTAATAATGCACTCCTTTTGAAAGCTCAAAAGGAAGTCACATCATGCATTGAAGTGATTCGCTATAACTAGTGTACTTTTAGGAAACTTTTATTACATCCTTATATGCTTTCTTCAACTAGTTTACTATAAATGATACTTATTCGGACATTGAGAGGAGAGATCTAGGGAAGATTTCAAAGTACACTTCTTGATCACAATATGGAAACTAGTTGTGCTATCTGGGCACATGCACTCACTATATTCCTGACAATATATTTGATTTAAAGAGATAGGTAGTTTTCTTACAAATACCTAGTACCTAACCTCAAATAAAGCCGGCACGCGAAAAAGGCCGGTTTCAACTGACACCGCGAAGATCACGCATGCGCGACTGTCGAAAATATGTCTCAAGGTCCACGCAATTGTCTGTTTCAACGTAGACGCACTACATACTCTTATGAAAGATCTATATTTTATACACAGTACATGAATTAATTCAATTTTTCGATGAGGGATTCTTTTTCAGTATAAAACAAACTACTAATTGGAATTTATTTTAGTAAGAGAGTATCAAATTAAAATGCAATTAATTCACTGACAAAGAAGTTACTACATTTTACTTTATGTACCGCAAAAGTTAATTTTATTTTTAATTCAAAGAATCATGAATTGTACACAACGAAAACTTAGCCATTCATGTATCACGATGGTACAATATTGGTGTAATATTTTTAGAATTTTGGTATCAACCACTTTTAAGTAACTTTGACTGTCTCAATCTACAGTATGTCCCATTGGTAACGCAAGTATTTGAATTTCTCTCACATTTGACTTTGGTAATGCTTGGAACGGTGCTGTAGTTAGAGTTAGCTTCAGAAGAGTGCGCTGCGTTCTTACGAGCCGTGTTTCGAGAGCAAAAAGTGTAAAACGTTTGATTTCCCGGGAACTGTCAATTCGGGAGATCGAAGCGTCTAACCTCGAAATTAACTGAATTTGTAAATAATGGTAAATAATGTGTAGAAAAGTAATGAGAAATAATCATACAGGTTTCGAAACACGGCTCGTAAGAACTCAGCGCACTCTTCTGAAGCCAACTCTAACTACAGCACCGTTCCAAGCACTACCAAAGTCAAATGTCAGGGAAATTCAAATACTTGCATTTTTTACCAATGGGATATACTGTATACGCTGTCTCAACGTAGGCCACTCTCCCCTACGGACTGTGTAAAAACGAAGAAATTCACAGACAGTGAGGACGTGCAGTCGTTTCATCTTCTGTTGAAACCTATCGATCGTAAAATGCCGAAAGTTATACAGCCAGTTGGGTTATCATTAGAACGCCAGTGGTATATCTATCAGAATCTTCGCAGCTTAGTTTCGGATATAAGGAAAGCAGATATTCAGGCTCCATCACCAGAAAAGAAGTGGACATCGAAGAAACGAAAGGCGGAGGTTGAACCAAACGCGGAATCTTCTTCACAACCAAAATGAGAAAAGGTTTCAAAAAAGGCGACGACGAAGACGAGTGCAAAAACTACTTGATTTATGTTTTTTATTGTTTTTTTGTGTGTAAAACATTTTTCTGGCATATGTATTTTTGATATTCAACATTTTCAATAAATTCTGTTTTTTCGAAATTGTACTCTTCTTTCTCTACATTTTTAGTGAACTTTTAAGCAAGTTAGGACTTTCTGGTTTTCACCATGAGAAAGAGCGGCTCAAACTTTATCTGAATCGGCAAAAAAGTGAAAAATGGTTTCTTGACACCAAGCCCCCTTTTCGTAGATCAGGTCACATATCGTCGGCTAAATATGTTAACCTACTAACTCACATGAAGTCAAGTTTTCAGGAGAGAGAAAAAACTGTCTTGATCAATACAAAAGTGCTTATATGACAATGGATTTTAACATAATAGTTGTCAGTATTTGCCTAACCTTTTTTTAAATAAAATGTATGTAAATTATTTTTAGTTTAATTTCTACAGCCGTAAAATGGAGTTAGCAGTTTTGAAAATTCTATTAATGAATACAAATCAGGAGGTAGCAGTATTTCTATGAACTCAACCAGTACGAGCCCGGTCCCGCTTCAGTTGGCCGAGTTGCAAAATTTTTCCGGTTATTGGCACCTAATCAAGATAAATCTAAAGTTTATGTTCACATATGCACGTTATTTATTTTTTAACCAACATTTTTACAGAGCTTAAAACCTACTAGCAGTTTATTCATGTTACGATAATAAACTGCAAACAAAATGAAAAAAAATTGCAAGTCTTGAAAAATTCACCACTGTGTAATACACATCGCCTTTGTTTTTAATAACGGCCGCAATTCGTAATTAATTAATTAAATAATTAATTCGTATATAATGCTCGAAATGCTCGGAATAGCCGGCGGATAAAATATAACCAAAAGCGTTATTATCTTCCATTCTGATTTTTTAAAAAATTGTGTACATTATGAAACACATTGTGCCGTGCAGTGTACTACAAAACATTACATTTCAGCCTAGAAAAAATACAAGGCAGCAGTATACTGCTATATATTATACTGAGTTATAACTTTACAATTCATTTAATAATTGTTATTTTAGTGGGTGGGCCAACTGAAGTGGGACGGGGCTCGTAATGGCACTGAACAAAAACTCAAAATAACAAATTAAAAATAAAAGCAAATTCTTAAAATATATAAATCTCTTTACAAAAACACATTTCCTTGAAGACAATAATTATTCATGTGGCGAATCATTATAGAAGCTATGGTAGTCGGCTGGCAAAGTTGACTTGAGATCTTGGAGGTCAAAATATTTTTTGGCTGAGATTGCAATTTTATTTTGGTATAGATTATTTAGTTCTATCCATGTCTTTGTGCTGACATGTTGTCTTCGCTGAGGAAGACTTGTCCATTCTTCAGAAAATCGGAGTTTAAAAAATATTTCCCACTCGGGCGTATACTTTAAACCACGAATGTCGGTTACTTAAATTTAAAACAATTATAGAATTTAATTAAGAGTAGTACCAAAAGAACAAAGGAAACTTAAAAAAAGAACAAAATGATGTATTAAAAATTGCTTTAGCATCTCCAGGCTTTCTTCCGGGTCTGATACTTTTTGCCGTGTGAATGTTTTTAAAGGATTTAAAGAAGTTATGGTCCAAATATTTGACGTTATATGGTCTAGGAGGAAGTCTTGCTTCTTTGCAATGAAAGGCATATTGCAGATAATATTTCAATATTATATGTATCGCATAATAAAAAATGTATCGTGGCGCCACGGGCAATCGCTGTAAATGTGGCATGGCATTCAACGTGTCAATGGTTCATTTTGTCTCAAAATCTGGTACTTAATTCATATAAGTTATGATATAATAGATTTAATATTACCTTTTTTTTTAGTAAAACAGCACAGAAAAATAAAAAACTAACGGTAAATAGAAAAAAACAAGGAACTTCGAGAGTCAAAATAACACGTATGCATCTGTTGCCTACAATTAGCGGGAGATAGCAGCATTTCCTTGCGCATCGTACAATATGAAGTTAGCTGGTTTACGTGCGTTATAAAATAAGCCATTTCTACTCAGAATAGGAAGTTAAGTGGTTTACAGATAGATGCAAGACACCATCTAGTTGCCGAATATTAAAAAATCTCAAAATCGTAAAATATGGAGTTAGCAGGTTAACATATTTAGCCGACGATATAGAAAAATTAAATAAAATTGTAATTAAATAGAAAAATTTAATTTAATGTGAAGTCATAGTAAATCAAATAAAAAATTAACTATAATAAATTTTAATTAAATAGGAAAATTAAATTAAATTTTTAATCAGTAGATCAAGTAAAAAAATTAATTACATTTTTTAATGGTAAACTATTTTACTAATTTGAAATAGTTGAACCTATTCTTAGTAAAAGATCTACTACTGAAATAAGTTATTTTTACTGTTATGAACTTAAAGGTTATATAGGCAGAATATTATTTGTTATCGCTTTGCTCCTCTCCTCTAAGTCCTATTTGTAAATTCTCAGTTTAGTCTTGATCAAACATAATCCCGCAATATAATCAATTTTGTGATGGTAAAAAATATTTATTTATATAATTATAATTTCATTCTCCACTCAGTATATTATTTAAATTTTTAAACGGTATGCTGAGAGAGAGCATTTGTTGAAGCATACTAATAAAATAACCAGACATGTGGCTTAACCCTTTCGGTACTACTGCCGCCTATCGGCGGCGGCCACAGAAAGTTATGTGGATGTGATTACTCTCTATAGTACGCATTACTTTGCGTGTCAGGTATTACTTTACTGTTCTGTGTGTAAAATTGCCAGCTGCTCTAACCATTCCATTATACAATGATTAATAACAGTCAACAGCATGCCTTAAGTTCAGTGTTAATCACCGACGACTGTCGCGGTTCGAATGAAAAGTTTAGTGTCAATCACGCTCGAGATTTCTATGAATTCCGCAAAACACGTTTTCGCGACTTACGCTGTCGTACAGTGCAACCACTCTTGTGGAAAACTTTCTCGCGTACCACGAATATATAACCGCGGCCAGGTCTTCCGTACCGAAAGGGTTAAACCCCCGTTTTGTAGTAAAGCTAACGTCTTATGTTACAGTAGCTCACTGAGAAAGACGCTATCTTCGCGTCCAGAGTCCTGCGATCGCGCCTCGACCCAACCAGAAAAAGTTTTATTCATCGAATAAGCCCAAAGATGACCCACAGATATGATAATATGACGAATAGAATAAACAAGCACAAAGAGAAATAAATATGCGAAAAAACTTATTTATTATGCTTTTTATATTATATAACATAATTATTATAGAAAAATTCCTTACTTCCTTATGTAATAGTTGGGAAAATTCCCGAAAAAAATGTTTACAGTGCAGAGCTCTAAACCTATGGTGCGCTGTACCTGCCTGAAAATGTCGAAAACTATTGATTTCTCTATCAGAAATGTAAAAAACTACGAATAGATACACCTGAAGCCCGAGATCTAGTATGCGATCTGCTACACCTGGACTTTAAAATTTATGGATGCGCTGTATCTGGAACTATTATACGAATACGCCCGCCCGCGCGCGCGCGCACACGCCCACGCACACACACACACACACACACCTAAAGCTCGAGGTCTACCATGCGCTGGATATGAATTTTCAAAATTGTGCCGCCATGTGCTTAGCCACGAGGAACTGCGAATGAATACACGTCGACGAACCTGAAATCTATGCCTAGTTTAATCGGTATTGTCTAGGCGTAGAATTAGACGTTGGTGGTCCTTTCTAGACAATTTTTAGCATCTATGAATATCTACGAGAAAAAATCTGCTGAAAATTAATATCCTAATTTTTAAAGCCCCAGTAGAAGTTTGCAAATTCGTGGCTATTCATACTAATTACGCAATAGTTTGTAAAATATTTCATCGCTAGAATTTTTCTTCAAATTTCATCGATATTATTGTTTTTGGCAGGTATCCTGAGGACTGAGGTCGGAACCAGAAATGTCAGTAACTAGTTACTTTTGTATCGAGTTACACAAAAGTTACACGCTATAGGCTGTATTGGGAAACGGAATTCCTTACGTTACATTGCTACACAATTGAAGGGTCCAGTGGAAAAACGATGAGGGTCCATTTTTTTCGAAATCGATATTTTAGCGACATCTGTTAGCTTGTAACCAGAGATGTCAAAAACGTGTATAGAACGATACTTGTTACTAGTTACAAATGTAATTAAATATCTCAATTTACCTGTTACTTCGTTATACAAGTAGCGAGGTAACAGAAGATACTTGATCCAATAGTATCGAAGAACGAAGATGTTTAGTTACTCGTTACATTTGTATGGAGCAGCAGAATAAAATCGTTACTCGATACGTTTGTATCGAATAACGAAATTTGTTCCGCTACTCGGAAACACTATGGAGCTTATTTAGTTTCTCGTTACATTTATATCGAATAACGAAATTAAATTCGCTTCTCGATACAAATTCGTGACCCGATACAAATGTAATAAGTAACGAAATAAAATGAGTTACTCGATACAAATGTAACGAGCAACGAAATGATATTCGTTCCATGAGATAAATTTAAGCAGTTACGGCATTTTTCCTGTTACATATTATAAAAGTAATCGCAATAATTTTTTTTCGTTGCAAGTTGTAAATGTACTAAGAAACCGAACAAATGTTCTTGTTAAGGTAAAAAAACCACTAATCGCCAGAAAATTAAACTTGTAGCGACCAAAATGAGTTATTTTTCTGTAACAAGTAACGTTTAATAAATGAAAATATCGAAGTGGGAAACTTATTAGAGATACAAATTCGACGTTTCACATGTTAAATCTAACACCACTCGTATCAGTAACCGAAAAAATTGATTCAATGTCGTCTTCAGGCTCACCGCATTGAACCTTAGAATGGTTACATTAAATTGTATTTAAATAACGTTTATTTTGCGACTCGTATGCAATTCGTTTCTACGAAGTAGATTTTGCGAACCTCCGCAAGCCATACGAATAATTTCGGTAGGTGATTTACCACCTTTCATTACACAGTACGTTTCATCGTAGAGCACATACATGCCTCGTAACACTCCACACGTTTATATCATAGTCCGGGAGGCAGTGACATTTTTACGGTGGTCATTTCACCAAGGCTGGTTTTCATTCCCATGATAGATTCCATATTGTATGTGAGCGAAATGCTTGTCAGCTGCCGCACCGGCGATGGGGGTGAATACAGTAGAGCCTCAAACGCGTAAAAAAACTAGAGAAATAAAGTGATATCACCAAAGTTGAATTTTTGCTTATGGTTTATTTACATTATGTAATTATAAAAAATCGTAGTTAGCTGGACATATTTCGGGGGGAAATGTGTCAGTGGGACAATAAACATGCAGCGCGCCGGCTAAAGAGAGGCTGCGCATTTATAATTTCAGCTGACGACTTTTCCCCCGCAATTCAGCCAGCCGACTTTTATTTATATCTAGTACGAATAATAATGGTTTGTGTAATCAAACTTCAGCTGTGGTAGTATAAAGAAACATGAAATTTATTGCTACAAAAGAGTCTATCTTCCTTGCAATTTTAATGGCGATAATAATTATTATTGCAGCTAATTATGTTATTTATTATTATCCAACTATTTAATAATATTTGTTAGAAATAAATAAGTTATAAAAATCAATAGAAGATTTATTGTATAGAAGGCGATATTCATAAATATAAGAGTAAATATATAAAAGCCATGCGGTACAGCTGAAGTGCGGATCTCTGGTAGATCTTTTGTAGCAATAAATGTCATGTTTCTCTTTATACTACCACAGCTGAAATTTGATTACACGAACCATTATTATTCGTACTAGATATAAATAAAAGTCGGCTGGCTGAATTGCGGGGGAAAAGTCGTCAGCTGAAATTATAAATGAGCAGCCTCTTTAGCCGGCGCGCTGCATGTTTATTGTCCCAGCTGACACATTTCCCCCGGAAATATGTCCAGCTGACTACGATTTTTTATAATTACATAATGTAAATAAACCATAAACAAAAATTCAACTTTGGTGATATCACTTTATTTCTCTAGTTTTTTTACGCGTTTGAGGCTCTACTGTACTCACCCCCATCGCCGGTACGGCAGCTGACAAGCATTTCGCTCACATACAGTATGGAATCTATCATGTGAATGAAAATCAGCCTTGGTGAAATGACCACCGTAAAAGTGTCGTTGCCTCCCTGACTATCATGTTTAATCACCAAATGTATATCACCTTTTATATCACAATATTTTTAAGTTAAGAAATCGGAAGTGGTGGGATAATATCAAGGGTAGCTACATAAACACAAACTCTTCATTTCATTTATTTTGCCGTATTCCTTCCATATTACTCCCTGTACGGCTGCAGCCGTCTTAAACTCACTGTATCATATTCGCCTAGGGTACAGAGAACATACGAAAAACCTGTACGGATACCGTCGGCTATATTTTATTGATTGTGAGTCTCTGTTATGGAACACTAGAACCTCGGAAGAATTTCTCTCTGCTCAACAGTTGGCATTCAAACCAATGCATGACTAAGCGGGTACCCATCTCATTAATGGCAGCACGAAATGCTGCTTTACATGTCAGACATTATTATAATTATTACAAATATTATTATAATCTATTACAATATTGCTTCCAATAAATAAAAAAATCATGTGTACAGGAAAATCAGAAAAAATTATTTCATACAATAAAAATAAAGTTTACTAACCAATTTCCCATACAGCATTTGCACATACATTTTATATACATTGCACATACGTTGGCGGATATACAATGTCTAATGGATATATATATATATATATATATATGTATGTATATACATAGAAATGTCTTATGAATATGTCAGTACCGGATGTTGACATTCTAATCATTAATTGTAACCAATTTCATTGCGATACTTGTTACATTTATATCGAGTAACTAATTAAATTGCGTAACTCGTTACATTTGTAACTTTGCCGCGCAACTTTATTATTTTATTAATTCAATAATCTCGACTGAGATTATTAATCGAGTAACCAATTTAATTGCGTTACTGGTTACATTTGTATTGAGTATCAATTTAATTGCGATACTCGATACAAATGTAACAAGTATCGCAATTTAATTACGTTACTCGTTACGTTTGTATCGAGTAACCAATTTAATTGCGATACTTGACACATTTGTATCGAGTATCGATTTAATTGCGTTACTCGTTATATTTGTATCGAGTAACGAAATTTTAGTTCATTATACGCTACGAACAGAAATAAATAACGAAATTTCATATTGTTACTCGATACAAATGTAATGAGTAACGAAATAAAATTTCTTATTCGATACAAGTGTAACAAATAACTGAGCTTCTTCGTTCCTCGTTATAAATGGAACAAGTAGCAAGCGATACCTCGATAATTGTGTAGCAATGTAACGTAAGGAATTCCGTTTCCCAATACAGCCTATAGCGTGTAACTTTTGTGTAACTCGATACAAAAGTAACTAGTTACTGACATCTCTGCTTGTAACATGAAGTATCAACATATCAAACCTTAGAGGGGACGAATACTGAGATTCCACTAAAAACTGTGGTTGAAAATAGGCGGCACAGTGGACTCCTGTGCGTTGTGAAACTTTAAATGTCGTGTTTCTCAACTTTTATAAATATGGACCCTCATCATTTTTCCACTGGAACCTTCAATTATCGAGGTATCGCTTGCTACTTGTTCCATTTAGAACGAGGAACGAAGAAGCTCAGTTATTTGTTACACTTGTATCGAATAAGAAATTTTATTTCGTTACTCATTACATTTGTATCGAGTAACAATATGAAATTTCGTTATTTATTTCTCTGCGTAGCGTATAATGAACTAAAATTTCGTTACTCGATACAAATATAACGAGTATCGCAATTAAATTGATACTCAATACAAATGTAACCAGTAACGCAATTAAATTGGTTACTCGATTAATAATCTCGGCCGAGATTATTGAATTAATAAAATAATAAAGTTGCGCGGCAAAGTTACAAATGTAACGAGTTACGCAATTTAATTAGTTACTCGATATAAATGTAACAAGTATCGCAATGAAATTGGTTACAATTAATGATTAAAATGTCAACATCCGGTACTGACATATTCATAAGACATTTCTATGTATATACATACATATATATATATATATATATCCATTAGACATTGTATATCCGCCAACGTATGTGCAATGTATATAAAATGTATGTGCAAATGCTGTATGGGAAATTGGTTAGTAAACTTTATTTTTATTGTATGAAATGATTTTTTCTGATTGTCCTGTACACATGATTTTTTTATTTATTGGAAGCAATATTGTAATAGATTATAATAATATTTGTAATAATTATAATAATGTCTGACATGTAAAGCAGCATTTCGTGCTGCCATTAATGAGATGGGTACCCGCTTAGTCATGCATTGGTTTGAATGCCAACTGTTGAGCAGAGGGAAATTCTTCCGAGGTTCTAGTGTTCCATAACAGAGACTCACAATCAATAAAATATAGCCGACGGTATCCGTACAGGTTTTTCGTATGTTCTCTGTGCCCTAGGCGAATATGATACAGTGAGTTTAAGACGGCTGCAGCCGTACAGGGAGTAATATGGAAGGAATACGGAAAAATAAATGAAATGAAGAGTTTGTGTTTATGTAGCTACCCTTGATATTATCCCACCACTTCCGATTTCTTAACTTAAAAATATTGTGATATAAAAGGTGATATACATTTGGTGATTAAATATAGAAGTCAGGGAGGCAGCGACACTTTTACGGTGGTCATTTCACCAAGGCTGGTTTTCATTCACATGATAGATTCCATACTGTATGTGAGCGAAATGCTTGTCAGCTGCCGTACCGGCGATGGGGGTGAGTACAATAGAGCCTCAAACGCGTAAAAAAACTAGAGAAATAAAGTGATATCACCAAAGTTGAATTTTTGTTTATGGTTTATTTACATTATGTAATTGTAAAAAATCGTAGTCAGCTGGACATATTTCCCGGGGAAATGTGTCAGCTGGGACAATAAACATGTAGCGCGCCGGCTAAAGAGGCTGCTCATTTATAATTTCAGCTGACGACTTTTCCCCCGCAATTCAGCCAGCCGACTTTTATTTATATCTAGTACGAATAATAATGGTTCGTGTGATCAAATTTCAGCTGTGGTAGTATAAAGAAACATGAAATTTATTGCTATAAAAGATCTACCAGAGATCCGCACTTCAGCTGTACCGCATGGCTTTTATAGATTTACTCTTACATTTATGAATATCGCCTTCTATACAATAAATCTTCTATTGATTTTTACAACTTACTTATTTCTAACAAATATTATTAAATAGTTGGATAATAATAAATAACATAATTAACTGCAATAATAATTATTATCGCCATTAAAATTGCAAGTAAGATAGACTCTTTTGTAGCAATAAATTTCATGTTTCTTTATACTACCACAGCTGAAGTTTGATTACACAAACCATTATTATTCGTACTAGATATAAATAAAAGTCGGCTGGCTGAATTGTGGGGGAAAAGTCGTCAGCTGAAATTATAAATGCGCAGCCTCTTTAGCCGGCGCGCTGCATGTTTATTGTCCCAGCTGACACATTTCCCCCCGAAATATGTCCAGCTAACTACGATTTTTTATAATTACATAATGTAAATAAACCATAAACAAAAATTCAACTTTGGTGATATCACTTTATTTCTCTAGTTTTTTTACGCGTTTGAGGCTCTACTGTACTCACCCCCATCGCCGGTGCGGCAGCTGACAAGCATTTCGCTCACATACAATATGGAATCTATCATGTGAATGAAAACCAGCCTTGGTAAAATGACCACTGTAAAAATGTCACTGCCTCCCGGACTATGATATAAACGTGTGGAGTGTTACGAGGCATGTATGTGCTCTACGATGAAACGTACTGTGTAATGAAAGGTGGTAAATCACCTACCGAAATTATTCGTATAGCTTGCGGAGGTTCGCAAAGACTACTTCGTAGAAACGAATTGCATACGAGTCGCAAAATAAACGTTATTTAAATACAATTTAGAGTGTAACCATTCTAAGGTTCAATGCGGTAAGCCTGAAGACGACATTGAATCAATTTTTTCGGTTACTGATACGAGTGGTGTTAGATTTAACATGTGAAACGTCGAACTTGTATCTCTAATGAGTTTCCCACTTCGATATTTTCATTTATTAAACGTTACTTGTTACAGAAAAATAACTCATTTTGGTCGCTACAAGTTTAATTTTCTGGTGATTAGTGGTTTTTTTTACCGTAACAAGAACATTTGTTCGGTTTCTTAGTACATTTACAACTTGCAACGAAAAAAAATTATTGCGATTACTTTTATAATATGTAACAGGAAAAATGCCGTAACTGCTTAAATTTATCTCATGGAACGAATATCATTTCGTTGCTCGTTACATTTGTATCGAGTAACTCATTTTATTTCGTTACTTATTACATTTGTACCGGGTCACGAATTTGTATCGAGAAGCGAATTTAATTTCGTTATTCGATATAAATGTAACGAGAAACTAAATAAGCTCCATAGTTTTTCCGAGTAGCGGAACAAATTTCGTTATTCGATACAAACGTATCGAGTAACGATTTTATTCTGCTGCTCCATACAAATGTAATGAGTAACTAAACATCTTCGTTCTTCGATACTATTGGATCAAGTATCTACTGTTACCTCGCTACTTGTATAACGAAGTAACAGGTAAATTGAGATATTTAATTACATTTGTAACTAGTAACAAGTATCGTTCTATACACGTTTTTGATATCTCTGGTTGGAACCACTTGCGTATCCCTCGATTCCCTACTTATCATCTAATTTACGAAACGCTGAACATCATTTATTTGACAGATGTGAGGAGTGATATTGGAATGTGGCACGACATCAGGGATTCTCCGTTATCGGGCTTCGTAGCAACGCGAACTTCCTAGCCCTACTTATTTGATCCTTGGACTGACCCTGGCATCTAGCGCTGCTCTACTATCAAAACAGATGCTGATCCTCTTCTTAGTAGTCCGGTTATCTAATATCTGCTGACCACATACCATTATAGCCAGTACCTCTGTTTGGAACACCATGGCCCACCTACCCATTGGAATACACAGTTCCATTTTGGTAGTCTTCCCATATATTACCGCTCCCGTACCCTCTCGCGTGTTGGAGTCGTCCGTATACCACTTTTCCCCTACGAGGGGTATGGAGGAGCGGACACCCCTCCAGTTCTCACCTTCAGGCTTAAATACCTTAAATCTGAGGCTAAAGTCGTACTCCGCTGGTTTGTTATCCTGGCTCAGCTCTAAGAGCTGCCTGCCCAAAATTGTCGTCATGAGGCGAGTGTGTTTAAGTCCTCTCCTCAAAGCTCCTTGATGGTTTAGCTTGCATGCGACTTCCGCCGCAGCCGCCTCCACCTCAAGGTGTAGCGGGGGTATCCCGACCATGATCTCCAACTCCCTCACTGGTGTGGTATTCATGGCTCCCTTCATGCCCCTCAGTACCAGTGCTTGTGCGCTGTCTAGAGCTTTTTTAACCGTGGTTATTTGAGCCCTGGTCCACAACACCACTGCTGCATACAGGAGTCTGGGTCTAAGGATCTGCCTATAGAGCCATAGCACCATCTCTGAAGCCAGTCCCTAAGTTATCCCAAAAGCCCTTCTGCATCTCCAAAAGGTAGTATAGAACTTCCTGTTTTTCTCTCGAAGGTGCTCCCTCCAGCTTAGCTTTTTATCCAACGTGAAACGTAGATATTTCACTGCATCTGTTGCTTGTAGTTCTACGCCATAGAACTGTGGGCTAGGGATCCTACCCACTTTATATTTTCTTGTGAAGATTGTCATAAACGTCTTCTCCGAATTTACTGACAGCCCAGTGTATACGCACCACTGCCTTACATACCCTAGGGTTGCGTTACACAATTCCATTAGATTAGTCAGGTCTATGCCTCTCACCAGAAGGGACACATCGTTTGCGTACTCACTGGCAAAAAGCTCGGACCCATTGAATTTCGCAGAGGCCGTCAATCACCAAGCTCCATAGTAGTGGAGAGTACCACCCTTGTGGGCATAACCTCTCTACTACTCCCTCAATGAAGACACCCCCTCCCCCTTCTGTTCGTCCCTTAGCCTTCTGGATACCAGCATACTCCTCATCCACTTTATCAGCGTTTCAGGCACGTTGTGTTCCCTGGCTGTCTTGTATATTGCTTCATAAGACGTATTGTTGAAAGCCCCCTCCACATTCAATGAGACCCCGACCGCGTAGTTGCCCCACTCCAACTGCTCTTCTATCCTGCTAACTACACAGTGTAGAGTATTTTCCATGGAGCGGCCCGCCCGGTATGTGTGCTACGCTGGATGAAAAGGATTATCTTCCAGCACCACGTCTCTAATGTACCTGTCCACCAGCCTTTCCATCGTTTTAAATAAAAACGATGCCAGGCTGGTGAGACAAAAGCTCTTGACATTAGAGTAGTCCTCCCTCCCATGTTTGGCAATAAAAACCACTCTAGCTTCTCTCCAGCTCATGGGAATGCATTCATGAGCTAAGCATGATCTTATGATTTTTATCAGGGAGATTTTGATATACTCCTTCCCTTTTTGTGTCAAGGCTTGGTATATCCCATCCACTCTCGGTGGTTAGACGGCGCTAAATATATTTATTGCCCATTGTACCTTTTATAAAAACTGATTACGCGGTGATGTGGGCCGCCAAGTCCCAATCTGTTCTCTTGGGACTATTGACTTCTACCCTTTCATTCTCCGCTCCCATTCTGAAGTCTGGAATGTGAGTTTCCATTAGGTGCTTCAGACTTTCTTCTTCCGTCTCGTCGAACCGACCCGAAGAAAGCTTGACCAAGCACAACCTGACCAGCTCTTATTATTCACTACGGAGCTTTGACGGAGAAAACCGGGATCGCTATTAGATAGTTGATGTTAAATGTATAAGGAGGTTGTTACACACGGCCAATAATGCACTATTTGGTATACATAAAGTTACGATATAGGTTGAAAAATAAGAACTTAAACAAATTGTGGATGACGTATACAAGACTACAACAAAATTGGGATTCTCTCTCTTCATAATTTTGTATTTATTTTTTTATTGTGTAAAGATCTTAACTGACCTCCATAAAAAATATCTGAAGAAACACGCTGCCTTTAAAATCTTCCCTTCTTTCTTTTTACACTTGATCAATATTCTTTCCTCCCTTTCGTAGAAAATAAGAACTGCCATATATCAGAAGCCCTCGTTAAAACTTATTTCAATTATTCATGCAAAGTATGATCAAAATAATTTAAGAGTTTTTGTTCTTAAATGTATACTATAATTAAGAATTTTTTAGAAAAGGTTCTTAACCCTTTCGCTGCTCCAAACGTATAAATACGTCTCTGGCCAGGACTGCTCTAGGCGTATACAGTGTGAGTCAAATGTCTGGAGCAATGGGAAAACCAGAAAATTCTGGGGAAAACGCTCGGACACGTTAATCACTATTTTTTGGGGGAAAAATTTTAGTGTATTCGGTTGCTCAAAAATGTGACGTGTGGTGGCGCTGCAGGCCTTAGGTCGAATTTTTCAAATTGCATGTGGTATTTTTTATTGCATATTCTGAAAGGTGAGGCTTTTCTGAGTATTTTGGTATGCCATGTGTGGGGGGTTGATAAATGAATTTTCTGAGAAATTTTGAAAAAACTGATGCGGTTTTAAACCAGCGCGTTTGAAGGTTCCGCTTGCTTCTCCCACCAGCTACTGCAGTGGAGACGAAGTTGCCCTGCGCATTAGCCCTCTTCTGCGAATAGGTGTTTCCCCCACTCCTCGGCCACTCTGCCAGGCGGAGCAAGCGGAACCTTCAAACGCGCTGGTTTAAAACCGCATCAGTTTTTTCAAAATTTCTCAAAAAATTCATTTATCAACCCCCCACACATGGCATACCAAAATACTCAGAAAAGCCTCACCTTTCAGAATATGCAATAAAAAAATACCACATGCAATTTGAAAAATTCGACCTAAGGCCTGCAGCGCCACCACACGTCACATTTTTGAGCAACCGAATACACTAAAATTGTTCCCCCAAAAAACAGTGATTAACGTGTCCGAGCGTTTTCCCCAGAATTTTCTGGTTTTCCCATTGCTCCAGACATTTGACTCACACTGTATGTACGTTTCTCCTACGTAACGGTAAAAGAACTGCCGCACGGCGGGCACGCTCCTGGGAAGCAATTCAGCAGTGAAAGGGTTAAGGGGAGAGTCTTATCAATTGAAAAAAATTAATAAATTTGCTTTGTTCCATTTTCTTAAAGACTCATATTTTAAGAATACCTAATTAAAATTGTATGGCTTAATTTTAAAAATTGATGAAATTAAAGAGCTTGAAGCAGTCGCCATTGAAGTAGAAGGCACGTGGAATTACTTCAAAAACGACGCGTCTATTAATTCAAAAGTATAAAAACCGTTTTTTCTCATATACAATGATCTAGTAAAAAGACTGGCACTCTTAATGATTTACTGGAAAAATGTCTTGATGGAAATATTACTTAAAATAGCAACGAGAGAGCTTTAATATGACTATCTGGCAACTTGCTCCAAAAAACGAGTATTGGGATACAAAAAACTTCGAGATTTCGACATTTCCAACAGTATCATTCTTCAATAATGATTACAAGGGAATCTTGAATATATTTATGCTCATGGATATTATCATTGGGCCTATGTGCAAATTATTATATATGTCGAGGAGAAGGATGAAAGTCGAATCAAGGAAGTTGAGCGTCGACAATCTCTAGCCTCAAAGGAAGCTCGAACAGCCTAAAGAAAGACTGGAAATGCGAGGGAGGAGTTCCACGAGCGAATTTTCTTTATAACATACTAGCTGACCCGGCGAACTTCGTACCGCCTCAGAATCAATAAATGTTGTGTTAACTTAAAAACGAAATGTATTTTAAGTACATTTAAATTAATTTAATTCACTTTGCAGCAAGGCATTTGCTTTATTGAAACGAATCTAAATGATTCGCGTAGCATTATTATTATTATTATTATTATACTTATTATTGCACTACTTTCTGTTAAACTATTTGCTGGATGGGTAGCACTCGGGTCGATTCGCTTCATTGAAGCACATTGTGATATACGATACTGATTCAAAATTTTTTTGATTTTCTTACTTTCCAATATGCGAGGAAACTTCTCTAGAAAAATTAATTTCTTAATAAATTTTTGTTTTCGTAAATTTTTCAGATAAATTTTTTTTCCGTAAATTTTTCAGATATTTCAATACTTATTCTGCTATTCGTGGCGGAGACAAATCCAAGAATCAAAGGTCATAAAAATTTGTCCAGCCGTTCTTTAGTTATAAATAGTGTAACTAACCCGACTTTGTTTTATATATAGAAAAAGATTTGTTTATTTTTTGATTTCTGGCGATAGGTTATCCTGTCCAGCAGATAAGTGGAACCCTTCCGTCGCGGTGCATGTTTCGTCCTAAAAGTCAATACAATTTTTTGTATCGATATAAAAAATAAATTCTACAAATTTGAAAAAAAATCGACCAACTTTTTTCAACAGAAATTCCCAAGTATAATCCAATTTAGGATACAATTGATAATACTCTCTCCCTTAAAATACATTCGAATTACAGGACAACACACATTACATTCTCTACAAGTTGAAAGTTACCAAATTCAACTGAGTTAGCCAAGTAAAGAAACTACACTGACACTGACTGCATACGACGTTGGCGGAACTGGTAATGTACTTAAAATATAAAATTCAATGTAGCGAATCTATTAGGTGTACAAATAAGTTTTAGGACACTTCCATTCCGTGACATAAAAGTAATTCAAAGTTACCGCTCACATATGATATGGTGGCACTTGTTATGTAGTATCGAAACATAAGGGAGTCATAGATATAACCTTTAAATTCTGTGAATAAACATGCAGACCGATAAGCTCTTTACTAATAAACAGCAACAGGTCAGTGTCTAAACACTGCGTTCGCTATGAATTCTATCAAGGAAAAAGTGTTAGGAAAGCATTTGAATTGATCTGTTCTGTTCTTGGCGACGACATCGTATCTAAAAGTACATGTGAGTATTGGTATAAGAGATTTAAAAATGGTGATTTTGATGTTAGTGACCGTGAACGTACCGGTACCCCTGTAAAGGTGGACGACCAGGAACTGCAAGTGTTGCTCGATGAAAACTCTTGCCAGATGGAAAAAAACTTTCAGAACAGCTAGAAGTAACTCAACAAACTATTTCCTATCGATTTGAAGCATTGGGAAAGATTCAAAAAAGAACAAAGTGGGTGTCACACTCTTTGACTCATGCAAATAAAAATAGTCTACTTGACATATATTTAAATCTTTACAACAAGCGACAGAGAAAGTCTTTTTTGTGGAAAATTGTGACCGGCGATGAAAAGTGGATTTATTTTGATAATCCAAAATGCTGGTATCATTGAGTTGACCCCGGCGAGCCGACAACATCGACGCCAAAGCGCAATATTCACTGTAACAAAGTCATGCTGTGTATGTGGTGGGATATGAAAGGAGTACTCCATTATGAACTTCTGAAACCTGGCCAGACAGTTACTGCTGATCGCTTTCGTCAACAATTAATACGATTGAACCAAAAAATTGATCAAAAACGTTCATTTACTGGCAAAGGAAAATGCCCAGTAAAACTACTCCATGACAACGCCAGGCCTCATGTGGGTTGACCGGTCAAGGATATTAATGGCTCTTGGGTGGGAAGTTGTACCATACCCGGCATATTCACCAGACTAAGCTCCAACTGATTTTCACTTGTTTCGGGAAATGCAAAACGAATTGTCTGATGTGCGATTCTAAACATTTGAGAGAGTCCGAAAATGAGTCGATAACTTCCTCATCTCGCAAGATGCAACTTTCTTTGCGGAAGACATCCGTGAATTGCCTAAAAGATGGTAATTGAAAGTGAGAGGGGGCTTATTTTTATGAATAAACTTATTTTACTTTCTTCAAAAATAGATTTTGAATTTTTGCAAGTGTCCTAAAACTTATTTGTACACCTAATATATAGATAGTAACAGGGGAAGAGTTTATAGATATTCTTAGTATTTTAAGCTTTTTTGTATTAACTATAGTAAGGATTTTCACCTTTTCCTGGATTTTTCACAAGATACGTATGCCTGTCCGTTTCAAGTTTTTAAAGTATCCACGTTAAATTGCTATGAGATCACACACACATGAGACGTATACTTCTTTTCCAGGTCGTTTAATGACATGGCGATCTGCTGAAGGTATTTAAAATATTTCTTCTGAAGATAACAAATGTTTTTTATAGTGCGATACAAATTATGTTTCGAAGGCTTGGCATTAAAAAATGAGATAAAGATGTCACCATAATAATGTGAAGCTCGCTGATTTCATTTCATTCATACGATAAAACATTCCGCTATGTCGTGCGATGACGTTAGCTACATTTGCATAGGAAAAATAGTAGATTATACGTAAACTCGGGGACAGAATATCTGCTTAACTTGAACATAGGCTTCCCACATATGATTGCATGGGAAGCCTACGTGTATGTTCACATCGGGCAGATATTCTGTTCCTGGGTTTACATTATGTATAAAAATCTTCAGATCCCACTTTTTAATATATCAATTGCCAAATAGTAAAGTATTATTTCTTTCTATTATAATCAATTTTCAAATTTCAATTCAAGTAACGTAAGCAATCAACATATTAAGTTAAAACTTAACTTCATACTTTGAAGTGCTGCAGTATACTCTGCTGTTACATTTGTTTCTTATAATATAGTAGGGGAGATCGGGGGGTTGTGAGACACGGGGGGGGAGGGGTCGTGTCAGTGTCGTGAGACAAGCTCTCAGCACTGAATTGATAAGTGCGACATGTCCCAACGACTGTCAAACTTCATTCTCGTCCTGTATCTCCATTTTCATTTGACACTCATCGCGTTGACGCGGATTCTTAGTATCTCTTCAGATTGCAACTTCAATTTTGTGTTTTAAAGTTTTTTCGACCATTTGTATTTGCAGTATGTTCACACTCATGTTTTCAAGCTGTTCACAAAAGTGTATAAATATAAATCGTTCCTTGGTGAGAAGCCTTTAGACACACAAAAAGAATTTTGGATAAACATTTTATGTATCCATGAAGCGGTGGCTATTTTAAAAATATTGAACTTGGGGGGTCGTGAGACATTTTCGGGGGGTTGTGAGACACGCTCTTTCTAAAAGCGATTTACTAAAAATCGTATTTTATGGGCGTATTTTGAATTTTTTGTGAACACTACACGTTTTGTGCAAATTTAATTGTTTTTAATTAATTTAGCCTTCTTTAAATGATTTTTTCTTTATTTTGTAGCGAGTCGCACCAAAAACTTGTTTATTAGTTATATGTAAAAATCTAACCTTTTTAAACTTGAATACATTGTAAGCCACAACATTTGCTTTCTTTTTTTAATTTGAATAAACAATTTTGATAAACGTATGCCATTTTCTATGATTTGAAGGCGTGTCTCACAACCTCCCGAATATTGTAAAAATCCAGAAAAACCAACTTTCGAGCTAAAAGGTCAAACTTATAGTATTTTTTGAAATTTCAGCAAACCCATCTTTTTTTAAAGTGTTGTTATGCTTACTCACGATTTGACAAAATGTATGCGCAGAAAAAACAAAACCCGTCTAATAACCCCCCGATCTCCCCTAAAACGTAATTATAAAATGGATTTTCTCAATACAGTATTAAAATAATCAGTTCCGTACAATTTTAAAGTGTAATTGAAGCTTAGCTTCGCATCGAAAAAATTTGGCTAGTAATACTATATGTTTCGGAAAAAGTTTGATGTAAGTATGGTACATAAAAACTCGAAATATAACGGAGTGTATCACATTAGACATTTATATAAAATATTGAGTCTTACATTAATGATGGTGGCCCGTAGTAATGAGAGCAGGTAAAAATGAACCGATTACTAGTGCCATTATTTCTTTAAATTTAAGGCCAGGCGAAGGTGCAGTTGTTCCCTCTGTAGTTGGCAAGTGAGAATAAGAAGCACTACTTCTCATCATTAATTCAGGTAAAACGTGAACAGTTGCTACGTATAGAAACGTTCCTGCACTAAATAACATCGCCAGTCCAGTAGCATTAACGTTGCTGAGTGTTTCCTTGCCCTCCTGAAAGTTAAACGCAATAATTCAATAGATTATTATTACTATGAAATTGCAATAGTAAAATTTAGTTTATACAGATAACTGTAAATTCGAGGTAGTAAATGAATGAATAAATTATATATATAGGGTGTCTCAGGTTTTAATCGGGAAAATTTAATAGACGATAGAACTCCCAAAAATACAAAGGAAAGTTCATATGAACATGTATGTTTAAAAGCTTCGCTTTCAAGATATAGGGTGTTAAAGTTAATAAAAAAAAAACATTTCTTTTCAAATATCTCAAAAACTACCTATTTGACCGATTTCGCTCAGACTTGGCACGTTATTAGTAGTAAGTAAGGTACATAATTTGATGTAGGGGAATGTGGGGTAAAGTGGGGAGCGGGGCAAAGCAGGTAATTGTCAACAATTCGCGTGCAAAACAGCGATATCTAACAAAAACAGTATGAACTTAGTTAACAAAATGCCCTGGTGTAGTTTTGGACGTTGCAGCTCAGTCTGACATTACATAGCGAAGTTATGGAACACGCACCTAGTTTTTTGGCCTTGATGTAAGAATCTTCTGTTATTACAACACAAGTAAGTAATGAAAGAATTTTTTGTCACTCAGTGCCAAATACTCGGTTTTACGGGCGTCCTCAACGCATGTAAAATGACGTTTTACACACCAATTTGCGAAAGGTTGTACAGTGCGTAAAGTAACCTATGCAGTGCGTAAAGTAACTTATGCAGTGCGTAAAGTAAAAGTGGCTCTCTCTCCCTCTCTCCCTCTCTCTCCCTCTCTCTCCCTCTCCCTCC